>CAUYRT010061768.1:0-30263 GCA_963574885.1 Lepilemur ruficaudatus | reverse complement strand
TAGAAAGAAATTAATTGGCCAACTAAAAATATATTAAAAAAAATCAGCCGGGCATGGTGGCGCATGCCTGTAGTCCCAGCTACTCGGGAGGCTGAGGCAGAAGGATCGCTTGAGCCCAGGAGTTTGAGGTTGCTGTGAGCTAGTCTGACGCCACGGCACTCACTCTAGCCTGGGCAACAGAGTGAGACTCTGTCTCAAAAAAAAAAAAAAAAAAACAAAGTGTTGATGAAGATAGTCTAGGCACACTGCTATAGAGGTAACTCAACCATTGCCCAGTTAATTCTGAATTATGTCTATTTGTAAATTCAAATGCTTGTATGTAGTACTTGCTTCACAGAAATATTTCATCCCTTTTTATTTTATTTTTATTTTTGGTTATTTACATTTGCCACTAATATTATTGAGAACATAATAAATAATATACTTTTATAGAATAGATGAATAAATGATTTACTAGTTGGTCTAGATTAATTTCTACATTTAAAGAATTTATTTTTCTTTAATGTAGAAAAAAATGGGCTCTTTAAATTTTTCTGTGTTGTTGAGCTCTGCGTGAGCATTAAGATTCCTATATGTAAATGATTTAATGTAAGAGAGAATGTGTGTATACTAATACTTAAGAACTGTACTTATTAAATCTTAAAAGGTTTGATTAAATGGAAACCTGCAAGCATATAAAATTTCTATAATATAAAACGTTATTTAAAAAGATTAATGTGTATTACTTTGAATTGCCATTGAAGGTATGAGATAATTTCTTCCACCATCCTTAATGGTAGGTCAGCATTCTAGAACTTTTTCTAATCTTGTTTCTGCCCCCTAAGGAATGTCTTCTTTTCATAGTCCAATTTTCTGGCTAGATTCTCTCTTTAAACCTTAAATTACATATAGTTTTTAAGGGAAAATGCTCATGCTATAACAGAAAGCCAGGTGGGTGAGAGCAGATACATAGAGCAGACTCCCAGCTAATAGCATAGCATACAGGAAACCATTTGGAAAGAAATTTGCCAACATGTGAATTAGAGTTGTTTCTGGGAGGTGGAATTATGGGTGATTTGTTTTTCTTACCTGTATCTGCTTTTCTTTACTTCCCAACATTGACCCAGCTGTAATGAGGAAAATAATTGATGAAAGAATGTAGGAAAATGGAATGAGAAATAGCTGGCTTTACTTTCAATGTGATTTTTCGTTTGAAAAGATCCTGGGGTTTTAGAAGCTGATCTAGCTGAGAAATATTTCCAACCGAACTTCAGGGGAAAAGGCCAAACCACCTGCCTGTTTGCTTCAAAATGCTGAAGGTTGCTAGTAATTATAGCCTGTTGCTAGAGTGTGCAGATTTATATTATGGGGCTCATGTGAACACCTGGGAAGAAGTCAGTACCACATGCTGCTGTAATTTGGAAAATTATGCGAGGAAAAAACCCATTTACATAGTATCCCATTTGCTCTGATTGATTTTCCTTTTTCCCCTAAAAGTGTTAGAGATTCGTAATGTTCTGGCTGATTAGGTGATGGTAAATATCTCTGTCTTACTAAATGTTTTCTCTACATCTCAGTCTAGTATTTAATAGAAATGGGCTTGACATTGATGCTAGGAATTGGGAATGAAGAAGAGTAGTTTTCTTCTTTTTCTTTTCTCCTTTAATTTAGTATTTCCACCTTAATTCTTCACACATAACATTGGGAGTATTGTGTATTGTGATTATAAAACTGGAAATATTCAGTAATGCATTATTTTTATGGACTGAGAGAAGTAGTCTTAAGTTAAAGTTCAGGACAGTGAATAGGAATTTCAGAAAGATTGTACTTTAGAATAAGTCTGTCTTCATTAATCAGAATGTGCCCCCCCAACACATATCCTTACCCTTTAAAAAAAAAAAAGTGGTATTCATATCAGTGCATAGAAGTAAAGCTCATTTTTTTTTTTAAACCAGTGTCTGGCTAGAGCATTCTTTACAGGACTTCGTAGCATCATGAAATTTTGCCTGACTCTCCGGAGCGGATGGTGTGGAACTTTAAACAAAAAATTCGAGGAGAGGGAAGGTTAGACAGCTGCTAAAACATTTTCCACCTCTGACCTTGGAAACATACAGTATTTAAAACTTAGCTTTTATCTTCAGAAAGAAAATGTGTTTATCTTTAGCTCATCGGAAGTCCAAAGTAAAATTCTCTGAAAATTGATCTATTCATATTCCAGGGCAAACCTGGATTTGAGCACTGTCTAGGCTATTTGCGAATGTACAATGGCTTTGGTTTGTCTGTAAATCCTCAGAAGCAGCAGGTGGCCCGGACTTATATTATTACAGAGCCTATTTGAATGGATTCAAAGGACAAGGATAGGTTTAATTGTGGATAGGTGACCTTCCTAGGCATTCGAGAGACTGATTGGCTTCACCTGTACTTACTTGTCATGAGACTGTCAGCTATTCCTCAAGTGAGCTTATGCGCAGAGAATCTGAATGGGTCATCTTTGCAGTATGCATTCTTGAGTTTTAAAATTGAAGAGGTTTCAAAAGTTGTCTTGCCATGTCAGGATGTCTATTTTATTCTGTGTAGTCTCTCATAAATTATGGTCATTCATTCATTCATAACTGCTCTTTGTTCTTCCTTCCATCCATCCATCCATCCATCTCCTCTTTACCTATCATGAAATATTTATTGAGTGCCAACTTCGTACCTATTCTAGGTACTCACTAAATCCTAGATCATTGAGTGAGCTTAGAAATAGTAAACCTCATTCTGCATCACTGTGCACTGAATTGCTTTGTGACCACTAAGGATAATACAAAACATTGATATTTGTGTAAATTATATAGTGATTTCATGTATTTTCCTGTCTCAGCCCTGGGTAAGTAGATAGAGGATTAGGAAATGGTATTAGAGGTGCAAATGGCAAGAAGGAGAAAGAGTCTCATCTCTGAGCAGCACTCAGGTAGGTGCCTTGCCAAAATACATGTGTTGTGAATGGCTTTTTATTTGGGGAAGATGGGATGTCCTCAGTCTTTTATTTTTACTATCAGATCCCCTATTTTAACCTTCATCATTCCTAAGCCTCTTCCCACCAGCATCAGAAGGGTCTTTTTGCCCCTTGGATGGAGATTTGGTGCTCTTCATTCTCCATCCTTATACTTGATGTTCTGGGTTCGGTTAGTTCTCTAGTCCTGTTAGGTTCCTGCCACATCTACGCTGATTCTTTTATTTTCATGATTGTTTTTCTAGCTTTAGCAGAGGAAAGCTTGGCTGTTTCAGGCTCCATTGGCCCTTGTTAAAGAGAAGACAACCTGCAGTCACATATAAATGAAAAGTGAGCATGTCCCTGGGAGAGTGGGCAAATTTCTTCAAAAGCATGAGAATGTGTGTTTTACTTTTTCACAATTTGTGTCCTCTGAATAAAAGAACTGTGAATAGGAACCATAATATTAAGAGTTTAATAAAAACACACAGGGCAATGTTTAAAATCATGTTTTAGAATAAATTGCAATTAGCTTGATTTTTTGATTATTCTATTTAAGTGAAATAGAGATGATTAAAGGAAGAAGGACATTTATATTCTATCTTTATGGTTCAAAATATTCAACTTCTAGAAACTTGGGAAAAATCCAGACTTTCTAAATAGAAACAAGCTGTTAACTACTGCCTAAGTGAATCTTGTCTCTATTTAAGGTGATGGACTAGAGCCCAGTCTTTGAGGCAAAACCATTTCTTGCAAGGAGTGGTCTGAAGAACCTGTTTTCAGAGAGGGTTTGAAATGTAACCTTATATAAATGCCTAAGGTTAATCTGAATTGAGATTGCTTTTAAAAAATAATTTTGAATACATAATATATGAAAAGAGTAGAATGTTACTTTTTTACAAAAAGTAGAATGTTTACTTTTTTACAAAAAGTAAAAGTAAATGTCTCCCCTGCTTCAAGCCACTCACTCTGAAGGCAACCACTGTTACCAGTATCAAGTTATCTATCTGGAAATATTCATATACAAACCCAAGAATATATTCTTCTTTTAAACAGGTGATAGAGCAATTGCTTTAAAATGCACTGTCAGAATCACACAGTTATAGAAAATGCCTCTATTTAAGAACATGTTGAGGTTCCTAAACACTGTTCAAAGTCCCTTCTGCCTCCTGAACCGGCCCTGCAATAAGTTCAAAGTGACAGCTCACAAACGATCACACCACACCACTTTCTATGGTGGGGATGGAGCGGCCTGCTGGTGCCCCGGGGATGTCTTCATCTGTGCTTACGAAAGTTAGTAGATTAAAAAATCTGAAAATAAAGGGGCTTCTATGTCCTATGAGCATTTAAATAGAGAGTATCAAATCTTTATTTTGGTAACTCTACAGTTACTGAGTAACTTTAGTATCCTGAAGCTTATTGAAAGGGGCCAGTGTATTTCCATGATCCATGACTGGCTTCAGCTGTTTTGAAGGGACCTCAGAGAGGAGAAGATGCCACTCGGGCTGTGCTCTCTTCCTCCTGAGGCTCAGCCGACAGTGAATCCTTACAGACGATTATGGCAGGTCTTACCCTTCTCCTGAGGCAGCGTGCTTTTTTAGAATGGATTCAAAATACTCTCGTTTTTTTTTTTTTTTTTTATAGCCCAAAGGAATGGAGATATGTACATATATATATTTATAATTTGGGATGTTGCCTGCCACATCGGGCTATGGGAAAACCATTTAGGGTAGATGAGATCATTCATTGCTCCTTGGTCCGTATCCTCCATCTCCGCTGCTTGGGAACTGGACTCCTCCCTAATCACCACAGTCACCAGGCCTGTGCTTGCTTCCACCTACCGTTGTATCTATTTCTCAGAAACAGCTTTTATTCCCTCTTGCAGTTAGAAGTTGCCATTGTAGCTGCAATAGAAGCACAGGCCCCTGGGCACCAACTCCCCTCTTCTCCCCTTCTGCATATTCTGCTCAGCTACCTCTTCCAATAAACCCAGATGTCCAAGTACATTAATCAAAATGGAAGCTCTCTCCCGTATTCACAGGGGATTTTGTTTAGTTACACCTTTTTTTTAAATCTTGCATGACCTCCTAAAACACTAAGTGTTGGTAGAGGAAAACTCCCACTCAGAATGGAACATCCCTATGTTTTAAGGGGCAGGCGTCTTCACTGATGTCCTGCTGAAGGAGCCAGCTAGTTTTCCATCCAGGTGCAAACAACTCCTAGTTTTGCTCAGAACTGTTTTTCTCTCTGTGTGATTTTGGGGTGGGCGATCTGTGTAAATCCCCTCAGCTTTGCACTTCGGCAGCACAGTTCTGTGGCATTTTGGATAGTAATGCTCACAATATCTCTTTCTGTGCAATTCAGAATAAATTGATTGTATAGTTTCAGGGATTCTACTTTGTTGTCTGGGTTGGAGATTTTTGTTATATCAAGGAATAAAATAAAACCCAAAATGGGTCAGCTGGCAAAGCTGGCCTGGTTATCAACATCCTCCAAATAAAAATAAGCAGTCACTTTTTTTTTTTTTTTGGTCTCAGTCTGTTACCTAGCTGACTATTAAAACCTTAGAAAAGAGCAGATGGCATCCTAACTTGAGAGGGAGGTAGGGGAAGATGTCTTATAGAAATGTACTTCTCCTTATTGAAAAATGACTGCTCACTCACTAGCCATTGATTTGATCTATGAGGCACTGCCGCAGGCAGAGTCATTGACTGCTGGTTCCCTGGCATTTAGAGTGTGATACTAATGAGCTAGTGCCCACAGAATTCAATCCTCATGCATGTCACCAAAGCTTTGTTCTGCTTTGATAGTCCTTGTGCATGCTACTTAGGTTTGTTTTTGCAGAATTCACGCTATTGGTCTTGGAAGAATGCAAGTGGGAGAGTAAGGTTTGCTCAGATGTAGCCAGCTATTACTATTAATATTTCAGAAATAACCGAAAACCTGGGTTAGTGTTCAGGAAAGCCATTTGCAGAAGTGTTCTTAGGGAGGCAAAGTGATAGTCGAGATAGGATTCCTGCTTAAGTCATCTTGCTGTTCCTGAACTCCAGGGTGCTGATTCCTGCTTCCCTGCTTTTCCCCCTTCTTACACCTAACTCTCCCTGACCCTATTTTTCTCATCCATTAGACCTGTTTGTTCCATGATGCCTTTCTGACTCCACTGTGTCCTCTCATCTTCTCCTTGGTCTCTGTGCTCTTCTACCTGGTGCTCTTCCTTTTTAGTGTTTGTCTTCTGGATTTTGTCAAACCTGTGTCTACTGATTGTCATCTCAGTAGCTACCTCATAAAACACCTGCTAGACCAGAAACCTTTCCTGATTCCCTTGCACTGTCTGGCACAGTGCTGGCCATGTAATGTGGTGGGTACATGGTAAAAATCTTTTGGCTGATGATGCTCATTAAATTGCACATTATTGGGTAGGGATTAATGTACGTAACAGAAGGACTTGATATTTTACCCCACGACAGACCTCTTTGTGAGATTTAGTATTTGGTCCTTGATAGGAAGAGCATAATGATATAAACTCCTGGAGGAGGATTTTTCTATAGTTATTCTATCCTCCTCTTAAAATAAGGAAACCAAATACTCTGTAGGAGGCCATTTGGTACAGTCAGGAAAGTCAGGGGAAGATTAGCTTCCGTGGGGAAATACATCGAGCAGCCCCACTTTAATAATCCAGGTGACTCAGCTGAGAGGGGAGCTCCCTCCTGTAGCCTAGGACTCTGCTTCAGGGGCCTGCCCGTCACCATCATTGCCTGTATAGAACAAGCCTTGGGAAAATTGCATCTCATGGTGACACTTTAGTGACTCAGATGCTCTGTATACAGAGGAATTCTGGAGACTGTGGGTTTGTCTTTGACACGCTTTGGCTTCATGCTGTTTGGAATTGTAGTTACTTTCCAAAAACCATAATTGGCATTTATATTGCTTTCTATCAAGCTAAAATTATCAGAACAAGTTATGAAATATATGGATTTTCACATGCTATCATATATATATCACATGTATGGGATATATGAGATATATATATCTCAATCAGTTATTCCTAGATTTGATCCCTGCCTAGCGGATGTATTTAAGTGACTTGGAAAATTAAAATAATACAGATTTCCAGACCCCATCCCTAGAGAATCTACTCCCATATTCTTCCATACTTTGTTAGGCTGCTTTTTTCTGTTTCCGTTAACAACGGCAATCTGTCTATAGTATATTGTAGAGGCTATAAGTGAAGGCTTTGGAATTGGACAGACTGGGTTTGAGTCCCGACTCTGTCATTCCCTGTCTGTTTGACCTACAGCAAACCTCAGCACCTCGTCTGTGATATGGGGACAAGATTTTCTGCCTCCCAAGGTTGATGTGAGGGTTCAGTAACACCACGAACATGGGGCATAACACTACGTCTGGCACGCTGTGGAGCACCTCAGTAAACATTAGCTAGTCCTATTCTTATCGCTACGCTATGTCTATTTTGGTATGTTGTTTTTGTGCATTATTTTCTGGTGTGTTTGTGGTGTTAGAAAGTTTCAGAGAAGCGCATACCATCAAACAGGAATTGGTGTAATCTGTTGCCTCTGATTAGAAAAGAAGGGGCCATTCAGAGACTCATGAGTAGGATTGCCTGAGAGGTGGTATGGTGGATTTCTTGAGCTGATTCCTAACTGCCTGGTTTCAGTGTTTAAATTACTGCTTTTCTCCAATTGCTTTGCAGCGGAGATAAAAATCTGTTTTAAATACTACCACGGCATTAGTGGAGCCCTGCGAGCCACAACCCCCTGCATCACCGTGAAGAACCCAGCTGTGATGGTGAGTGCCCGCCGTTGCCGGCTTCCTCCTGAGACCCGTGCAGGGACTTGATTTCTATTTTTGCCTCTGCAGCCCTGAGAGGGTTATGAGGAACAATGAAAAAGGAAACACATAACAGCATGGGTGCTGTTTTAGAAAAGGAAATAACTTACAAGGCTGGCATACCTGAATCCCTGATACAAATCCGTGGAAAAATACAATTTGATTTATAACAGTTCTGGGTAGAGTCAACTCTTCAGGGATCCTAAAGCCAAGGAGCGAGTGCCCCATCATGGAAGGTTTTAAACTTAGTCTGGGTGACCTGTTGGTAGGAAGCAGCAGCATTGTATCTTATGTGAATTTAAACCATTCAAGTAGTGGGTGATTCTACCTGCCAGTTAACTCAAGGAGTCTTGCACCAAAGAGGGTGTGAGTTGGCAGTCACAAATGCACTCTTTCCTCAGGAAGTCTTAGCACCGGATCCTTCTCAATGCTGAGCTGGGGTCCAGTGCCTAAAGATACTATATATATTTTTTGTAAAACATAGCCGCTTGATGGAAATCAGTTTCTTTATCAGGCCCTCAAATGGAGAAACAGATATCTAATTTACTTTTGGATGAAACTGGTTGTGTTGGACTTTTGAAAGAAAGCATGCCCATTTCCAACATGGCATTTTCCTAACTTTTCACAGGTTTGTGATTTTTTTTTTTACTCAATAGACCAACTTTGGAATCTAACAGTCTCACAATATATGGCTCCATTGTATATAGGTGGTTGGAATCAGGTGGTTTGGGGAGATTCTTAGAGCCTAAGATATGTAAGTCATTGTAGTTTTTATTAGTCATTAATAAAAATGAGATCATGAAAACATAGTAAAAAAAGTATTGACTCCCGTAACAGAATCTTCACAACATTGTGTGTGTGAGTATGTAGACACACATTTATAGATGCTTGCAGTTTGGGAAATACTAAGTGGTCAGGTTGAAATTCAGAGAGCAATCTCTGTAGATGGCATTTTGAAATTGTCCAGACCCACCCTATCCTATCTCTGATGGTACCTGTGCCTCTGTATCAAGCAGTCTTCCCTTTCAGTTATTCATTCAAACAATTATTCATTAGATGCCTGCTAAGGGCCAGACACTGTGCCACCACTACAGATAAAATGATGAGAAAAACACAGTCACTAATCTCATTGGTCTGGTGGGGGAGAGAGACATCAATCAAATTATATTTGTTTGGGTGATAATTGCATGAGGGGGAGTGCAATGGGGCTAGGACAGCGTGCACTACATAGTAGGTTTTGTCCTGATCAGAGAAGTCCTGGAAGGCTTCCCTGAAGAAGGCGTGTCAGAGGGACGGTCTTAAGGATGAACAGAAGTTACATAGGTGACGAGCGGAGGAAGAGCTTTTCGGGTGGGGGGAACAGTATGTGCAAAATCCTCAACATCTAAGTACTCTGCTCATGTTAGAATTATACATAAGCTCTCATTGTAGTAACCATAGTATAGAATATAAAAGATTAGCCCATATTTACTATGTAAGACTTTAAAGAGCACAAAGAGAATAACAATTGTTGAATACAAGATCTGCCATGTCACAAAGTATGCTCTGGAACAGACTTTGTTCTAGTTAATATTCTAAAAAGAAACGTTACAAAACTAGAAGAGTGGGGCTGTTTATAATAAATCCTTTGAAAAATTCATTGTATGTGAAATTAGACAATAGCTTCTAACCATGAGTAAGCATCTTCTGGATTCAGATTTTCTTAGGCTTGAGCAATTTCAATATCCAGATATCATCGAAGGCAGTGGGAGTTCACAGTCTGGTGAACATTGATTTCATTCCATTGATTTTGCATTGAGATCACTCTGTCAAAGCCTGTGGATAGTTTGGAGATAATTAATTTGTTTCATACAGGCTTTAGAGCACCTTAAAAGCTTCACAGATACAACGCTGGCAATCAGAATAGCATATTTTGGTTCAAAGACTGACTCATGGGATTGGAGGTTAATTGATTTCTGACCAAATTTGAGACAGTTTGATCTGTATCCAAAATGGAAAGACTTTGTCACATGAGCACCTCATTTTGGGGTTAGCACTGTATTTCTATAATAGCATGATGGCCACCTAGGAATATGACAAGTGTTTTGCTATTGTGACTGACTGATATTCACAAAGCCCACATAGTACGATTATACCATGACCAGATGCAAAGAATAGACCTGGACGAAGTAATTGAGAAACTCCACAGAGAAGGAAATGAGTTTCCATCCTAATTGTGTGTTCTCCTTTCTCACATATCCTTTTGCAATGAATCAAGAACAAAAAAATCGTGGCTTCTCTGTCATTTGTGTTTTGACGTCATTGTCATTCATCAGAGTACACAGCGATGTGTGTCTCAGACGCTTGGAACAGGAAATCCTTTGGCTTCAGGGACAGATTAAAGCTGCCTTCACTCACTACCACATATTGTTTCAATACTTGGTTGACATTGTTGCTTTGGGGTTTTCCTGAACTGAATCTATGGAGTGAGTTTATTTAAAAACCTCTCTCTAAACAGTGCAGATGTCTTTATTATCACTAATGTCCCTGTATCTAATGGTAATGCCTGGTCTTTCCTGACTCTATTGTAATGAATGATAAAATTGAATTTTTTTTTTTTTAGTATTCTTTCAGATGAGCATTTTGCCAGAGTTACTGTGAAGGACATTGTTTTTCTGTGAATTCTTTGAGAAGTGTTTCAGATTAGCCTTTTGTCAGATGGTGAATTACATTTGAAAAATGAGAATTAGAGGACATTTTCTTTTGTTTCTCATAATTTCTTTTAATGTTTTAAAAGAAAGTAGGTTATGAACCTTTTTAGTCTCATTTAACTCACTTAGTACAAGTATCTATAGCAGGCAGAGATGTCATGTTTTGGGGGTGGCACATCTTACTGGGCAGTGTGGTCCATTTGAGGGGGAGCCGCGGTTTCTTAGGTGTCTTCCTGTGCCCAGGTACAGAGGAGGGGCAGGTTGTTGAGTGCATGTGTCTCAGTTGTCATCCACTTGCACCATCTCACTATAGTCTGGGGTCATATGTGGTAAAAGCAGGCTGAAATAGTCACAGCAGTCAGTTGTCTGGTCAGTTTGCTGCTGCCTCTGCCCCAGTTAATCGGGAATGATGAGTCAGAGGAGTATAATATAGTAAAGCACACATGTTTGTTGAGAGCTAACTCTATGATCATCAAGGAGTTGGTTCTCTGGATGGAAGGAAATAAAGATACCTGGATAATACCCTGGTATATTGCAGATGACATGTGAAACAATCAGGAGACAGTTAAGTGCCATACAAAATAGTCTTGACTAAGGTACAGGAATCACAGCAAAGGCAGTCAGAATTTATATTTGAAAATCTGAATGAAATTTCTCAACTTTGCTTAGTTAGATTAGTGATGGTTTTTAATCCTCTGGTGGTGTGTGATTTTTACCAGGAGTATGGGGAGTGCTGCAAAGGTAAGATGGAGGAAGTATCAAAGAAAACCAAAACTGGACAGCAGTTAAAGCACTGAAAGCAGAGTTTAATCAGTAACTGTTGCAATAGGGGAAGAGAGTCCTCAATATAGAACTGGCTCAATTCCAAATATAACAAAGGAAAATGGGCATTTATAGCCCAGGAGCAGGGTTGGGGGAGGGCTGGTGGATGAAAGATTACGAGGAGGGTAGGGTGATTCTTGCTAAACTGACCTAACAGAATCTTGCTGAAGGCAGGCCAAAGTCATCAGACATCACCAGGGGGTGGAAGGGGATGAGGAATTTGGTCTGATATTCAGGGTGATCCCATATTGAGGGTGCAGATTCTCTCTAAACTGACTTAGCAGGGTTTTGCCAAAACTAAGCTCTACAAGGATGGAGATGGAAGTCCAAGGTTAGGCCTAGTTGAGCATAGGGTCAAAAGAGCCTGACTAACGTTTGGTCAAAGAAAAAATCTTTTGTGAGACAGGTTTAATCTAAATAATCTAAATTTTAGAATTAAAATGTGGTTTCTATTTCCTGGCTATTCAGAATATATTCTGCCTTCAATTGTGTCTCTTACAAGATTGTGGGCTTCTTTTTCAGGGCTCATGAAGGTTTTCCTTCCTAATGTACCATAAATTATGTACTAATTGTATATAAATTGAAAGAAAGGTCTAAATTTGCTATGTGATCTATAAATTACTGGCTTCACATGAGATATACTTTACTCAAAGGCTTTTAGGAAAAAGTTATCAGTACAATAGCACTGCAAATTCTTATTGCTGATTATAATAGCATGTGCCATGTACCTGCAGCACAATAGAACAGAAGCCTACAAGGGAGCTAGGATACCCACTTGGACACAGAAAGAATAATCCTGTATATATGGATGAGTCTGATAGAAATCAATTTGTTTATTCTAGGTTTCCCTAATCTGATGGACTTTGATATTTGTTTTTTAACTAAAGAGAATGTTTAATATAGTAATAGTAATATAAGTACGTTTACTACATATCAACTATATTTTTATTAAGAGGAAAAGTAAATTCATTCATATTCATAGGGAGTTTCAAAGCTTATTTTTTTTATTTTGGGTAAATAAATTAAATTTAAGTATGACACTTTCTGTTGCCTCTGAGAATCTGTTTGTGTCTCTGTACAAAGGTTTGGAAATGAAAAGATATGTGATACGTGTTTGATACAAAAAATTGTATTTCGTTGTATTTGGACATATATGTGGTTCCCTAGAAAGATACGTGTTTTATCTCGTCAGATGGGGGCAGAAGGCATGGAAGGAGGTGCTTCAGGGAATCTGCATTCTCGGAAACTTGTTAGCTTTACATTGTCAGGTAAGAATGTCTTTAAATGTGTCATCTAGTTTGAAAGTGTGTAATTTCAAAGGTATGAATAGTCACTCCTTTCTATAGATTTTGATGTATCATATGTGAACTAGTTTTTTTGTAATACTTCTGGAAAGTCAAGTATATCCCTTGCTATGATAAAATTAGATTATTAATATAAATTCAGAAATTATTTCTTCTGCCAGGTTTTCTGGTGATTTAAAAAAACTATAACCACACATAGTTCCTTTAAAAAAACCTGTAATGTAACATAGGCTAATCCCACTGAGGAGCTTTGATTATTGGAAACAATTTATGCTTATCTCAGCTAGAGAAAGGAAAAATTTAAAGACTTGTGGGGAAAAAAACAAAGATATACTTGTTCTTCTGTGGAGGAATACACATAAAATTTGGAAAGTGGAAAAGCCAATGTATTTGCTTGTTTTATGGTTAGTAAAATACTCATATTGCTTGTGTATTTATTAAACAATTAAAACACTACTTTTCAGGTGATGAGTTGGGACTCATTTGCAGTTTGTAAGCTTGATTTAGCTGAAACCAATAATTAAAAAAAGAAAAGAAAAGAAAAGAAATGAGGCGGGGCGCAGTGGCTCACGCCTGTAATCCTGGCACTCTGGGAGGCCGAGGCGGGAGGATCGCTCAAGGTCAGGAGTTCAAGACCAGACTGAGCAAGAGTGAGACCCCCATCTCTACCAAAAATAGAAAAAATTAGCCAGGCATGGTGGCGCGTGCCTGTAGTCCCAGCTACTTGGGAGGCTGAGGCAGACGGATTGCTTGAGTCCAGGAGTTTGAGGTTGCTGTGAGCTAGGCTGACGCCACGGTACTCTAGTCCAGGCAACGGAGTGAGACTGTCTCAGAAAAAAAAAAAAAAGAAAGAAAGAAAGAAAAGAATAATATCACAGTTTGCCACCAAAGGGAGATATTTTTGGTAAAGCAGCAGTTTATACGAACTGAAAATTCACATACACAAAAATAAGCATGACTGTGTATATGTGTACTGGGTTGCAATGTAAAATGTGTTTCATACATAGGTCACTGTCAAAAAAATTTGAAAGTCACTGATTTTAAAAAATGAATTGGCAGTCATAAAGTCAAGTACGCTTTAAGAAAATCAGTATTTAAAATAGGTATTTAAAACAGACTACTGTGCTACAGTACATACAAAATAAAGTCTAATGGACGTCTGTCCCTGTAAGATGTTTTGTTTTCATTTTTCTGTAGATATAGTGCTTCTGAAATTTAAATTAGATCCACTGTTCTTGACTGCAAACGTATGTTGTGACTGAAAATAGATGTCCTCAGGAGTGAGGGTTAGGAGACCTGATCTTGAAAGAGACAGTTCCACAATGCATGATTACCACGTGTGATGAAAGTGTACATATCAGTTCATTGCTATCCATGGCCTTCTGAGTGTCTTTGTCTTTGCATGTTCCTTCTCCCCCCGCAGGAGTTTGCTTCGTATGAAATCCTATTTTGCTTTGGTTCTCTGGTGAATCTCAGAGGTTATAAACTGGTGACTTATGGTTCAAATTTGACCAATAAATATATTTTGTTTGGAACCCTCAGGGTTTTAAAAATATCTAGGCTTTTAGAAGGGCACTTAAAATACCACTGCCTGTGGTACCACAGCCCTACTCTCCTTATCAGTGTTTCCTAAAAATAGTTTGGCTACCCATCTGTGCTTTAGCCCCTCACAGGACTGAGGGGACTGCAGGTACTGAAATCCCTCGTGATAGGTAGGGAACAGTTAGCCAACCCCAAAGCTCAGAAAATCTATAGGAAGACCATGCCCTGTGTTTCTTAGTTTAGTATTATTGCTCTATGCTTTCAAGTGATCCGTATCCTTCCAAATATTATACTCACATACTGGTTTGGGCTCTATAGAGGATGTTTTTAACTGAGTATGGGAGAATGACCATCTATCTGGAAGTCAAAAATCCTAGGGCATTTTCCTGAAAGGTAAAAGATGCCCTGCTTTGGAGTGCAGCCAAATGCTTCTTCCAACATCTCACCTCTATGCACATGGAGGTTAGCTGCCTAACATCTGTTTTATTACTTACCGTACAGTCAGCCATTTGCAGATGGTGTACAGAAATGACTAGGAGATGAAACCAGTTCTATAATGTTAATTCTAAAAAATTATTCTGGTTATAGCATATTGACAGTGGATGATAATATTTATCTGAGAGCATGTAAGCACTGTAGAATGGTACCTACAAATGTCTACACTTATCTGTGGATAAGTAGGGATACAAATAATTGAACTCTACAGATAAAATAAAAATTGTGTTTTGATTAATATTTTAGACCTCCTCCAACTTAGGCTTTAACTAGAATATTTAACGTGTCATAGCTTTGACTTTGAGCCCTTCTTTGGCCTAATATGTGGTATGGATATTTATGAACAACAAAATACGTAAAAGAGAGAAGAGCAGAAATGAGATGGATAAAGGAAACTGAATAATCAGATCGCAAATTATTAGTAGTTTATTGTATTTATTAATGAATATTTATTTGTATAACACCCCATTGTGGAAAAGTTTGGTATCATGGTTATCTCATAGTGACATCTTTCATCACAATGACTTAATCTTATGGTGGAATGATTTTTGCGCAAGCGTTATTTTTTGTGAATGATTTAGGTCTTTCAGACTTTGTGGCAGCCATTCCTATCCATGTTACTCTTCATTTACCCCAAAGAAATCCTTTGTTTTAGAGCAGATTTAATATCTAAAGAATATCATTCTTCTGCCTCTGAGTCCAAGGGGAGCATAATGGAGAAAGGCAAGAACATAATTATGTGAATTGCATTTTACTGTCAAAGCTTCTTTATGCTAAATAAAACCAAATAAAAACACATACTGTTACTAAATTGACAGTAAAATCAAATGCTGCATTTAATAATGACTGTGTAGCTTATGAAGTGTCAAGAATGGGGACTGTGAGGCTAATGATACTACGACAGCTTCTCTGAAGTGCCTGTCTAACTCCTGTCTTTTCCTTCCCCTATTGGTTTTCTGATCAAAGATCTTACTACATGTCATGCAGTGTTCCTTAACATAAGATCCTCTTGGTTGAATTTTTAAATATTTGCTGACATATTAATAAATATTAAATATTTGCTGCCCGTCTTATGTCATTAGACATTTCTGGGCTGTTTTCATCATGTGTATCTAGGCCACAAGTTCTTGTGGGCCATTGATGAACCTCTCCAAGGGAGCATTCCCTAGAGAATGCTCTAGGTTCCCTGGGCAATCCCAGGCCAATTCTGTCCTAAGAAAGACGTGTTTCAGGAATGGGCTTGCATGGGATGGCCTTGGTGACCTCTTGTAACTTAGGGTCACTATGTAAGGTCTGTTCCCCAGCTGAACTGGGTTATCCAAAGGTCTTTGGAGGTTCAGGGGCCATGTGCAGAATTTCTATGTGAACCATGTGTTCAGGACCTCCCAGGACTGATCATCCAGCATTTTTCAAGATCACTTAGCTCTCAGGCCTACCTTATTCAAACTGATATTCTCAGCAAGGCAGGCATTGAAGTCCCAGCACAGCCAGCTTTATTTCCTGACATTTTTGTATCTCCTTAGCCTGACCATTTAAGAAAAATATTAGTCTTCACACTAAATGGACTTTAGCTAGGACTTTTAGCAGCTCATATGGTGTGAAACAACTTGTGAATCTAAGGTGAGTTATAGGACATTCATCAAATATTTAAGTTACTTTACCAGCTATTTACAATAGCAGGTAGCATTCACATTTTTGAAATATTTCTGATCTACCTTTTTCCCCTAACATTCATCACATTTCTGGAATATAAATGACATTTTATATGTGGTACAAATGGATGTATTCTCTGATGTTTCATCTCCAATTAAACTTAGTCCATACTCATTTCTACATAGAAAGATAAATGTAAAAGATTCATTTTTCTCTCATGAAGGAACGTCTTTTTCAGTAATCTGTTTATTAAGGATTTCTCTCGAGACATTGAAATTCTGCTTGCCAAACCACATCATTGCCCTAGGAAAGAGGTGGTGAAGATGTACATGTTGGAATCAAAATGGTATTCAGGGAAAGCCAGTTGCAGAATGTGAGGTCATGGTAAAGGTTTGGCTTCATTTTCAAAGCCTGTTAGGAGACCCCTCTGCTGGAATTACTGCCCTAACCCATTTGTCTTCATTTATCTAAGCAATCACAGCATGAATAACTTTGCTATTGTTTTTACAGAATAGTTTCTGTTTAGAGCTTCCTGTGTGTTTATTTAAGAACAAATTGTCTTTGAGCTGCTTGTTCTAATCAGGATATGTGGATCCTTCCTTCCTCCTTCTGTCCCCTTTTCACTCCTTCCTTCCTGCTGTCTCTTGTCCCTCCCTCCTTCTCTCTCTCTCTTTCTTTAAAGATCTTAGGGCAGTTGGGCTAAAGAAAGGGATGTTCTTCAATCCTGACCCTTATCTCAAGATGTCCATTCAGCCAGGGAAGAAGAGCAGTTTTCCCACCTGTGCCCACCATGGGCAGGAGAGAAGGTCTACTATCATCAGTAACACCACTAACCCCATTTGGCATCGAGAGGTAAGATGATTTTAAGGGGTCTTCTCTTGATAGTTAGGAAGTCCGCCAAGTTTTTCTTTTTCCTGAGGACTGTGTGCAACCTTTAGCTGTTTATGGGTGTGGGCAAGATAGCTGAGGTTTCTAGGGGTTCTGTTGGAAAAAGGGTACGATGAGAATGAGCTATTCCCCTCTCTCCAGAGCTAGGTCTAGGGTGAGACAAAATTAGGCACTTACCTCTGGGGCACAATTTAAGGACCAAAATATTTACTAATCAAAATAAATATATTAATGCAATATTCTTTAAATAATCAAAATTAATACAAAAAATTTATGATGAACAAAATATCAAAATTTTACGTAAGGACAAGATCAGCAACATTGCCTTACAGAGCCACAGTAGAGCCTGAGGCAAGAGAAAAAATCGGTAACGCTAATCCTGTTTTTATTTAAAAGTTTGATATTTTGTTCTAGCATATATTCAGTATAAATTAAAGGAATTTCTCTCTCTGTGGGCTTTGGCAAACGTTTTATGAATTTCTAGATTTCCATTAATTAGATGAGCCATTCCAGGACTCGTCATCCTGAGTGAATCCAGATTGTGTTGATGGTACTTAGACTTCCTCACAGTGACATTATGCTACCAGTCATCTTAGGACACCATATCAGTGAATCAACAAGCAAAGGGTTTTCTCATTAGAACTATGGAAAATCAAGGAATGGACAAAAGGACATCTTTTCTCATCAATTGAGCAAAATGTGAGCTCTCTTGACATTTCTCAGGGATCCCGAGGCATGTTTCACATACTAGTGTTAGAGTGTTTCCTGGTAAACCTTTACTGGCATAGGAGTTAAACAGTTAATTAGATCATACCTTAAATGTTTAATGACAACAATATGTTCCAACAATGTCGTAGAAATATTTAATTGGAGAGAGATATTTCAGGGGATCTAAAACCAGCGGGGAAAATGTATGATAATTTGAGACTTTCCAGCACAACAAGATGTTTCTTCTGGGCAGTTCCTATGGTTATGGAGATGTATAAATGAATATTGCTTGTATTCTTATACTGGTTTTAAAAAATACTTATGATCTCATTATGGTAAATAACTCTTAATGGTATACCACTTAATTTAACACATTTCAAATCTAGAAGACATAAAATATATCTCAGTATGAGCTCTAAAAGGCAGGTAAAGGATATGATAATCAAACAAGCAATAACTTTATTTTCCTAACATTTTATATTTATAAAGTTCTTGACCATATCACTGGTGTAAGCCTGAAAGGGAGGTAGGTATATGGGATGAGATTATCATCTCTCCATTTTGGTGATTAAGAAATTGAAGCTTGGCCCATTGTGGTGGCTCATACCTATAATCCTAGGACTCTGGGAGGCCAAGGTGGGAGGATTGGAGGGGGGACGAGGGGAAGGGTATATACATACCTAATGGGGTTGCAGTGTGCACCGTCTGGGGGATGGACATGGTTTGAAGCTCTGACTTGGGTGGGGCAAGGGCAATATACATAACCTAAACATTTGTACCCCCCGTAATATGCTGAAAGAAAAAAGAAAAAAAAAAAAAGAACAGCCTGAGCAAGAGCAAGACCCCCTCTCTACTATTAACAAAAACAGAAAAAATTAGCTGGGTGTCATGGCACACACCTGTAGTCCCAGCTACTCAAGAAGCTGAGGCAGGAGGACCACTGAGCCTAGGAGCTGGAGGTTGTAGTGAGCTATAGTGACGCCAGCTGCACTCTACCCAGGGCAACAGAGCAAGACTGTGTCTCAAAAGGAAAAAGAAAAGAAATGGACGCTTATAGTGTTTATTTGACTAGCTATTCAGAGGCAGCAGTAGGGCTTAAACTCAGCTTTTTTATTCTAAGCAAGTACATTTTCCCATTAAGCAGATGGCCAAATTGCCTGGCCCTTTGTAGAACTTTGTGAAGACCAGGTAAACTTAGGGGCACATAGTGTAAAGCTGGCCAGCACTATTCACATCGCTGTAGTTGCTTAGATACTGCCAGGGAAGCAGAGAAATGAGTTAGGTTATATTCCTGGCTCCACCATTTACTTATCCTGAGATTCTGATCTTTAAAAAGAAAATTTTATCTTTGTAAAAATAAAATGAAGATAATACATGTAAAAGTCTTTAAAAGTGAGTAAACATCTTTATTTTAGATCCTTATAAACGTCCAATCTAATTTTCTCCAATGTCATTCCTAAATGAAAACAAAGGCTACCTTAATTTCATACTTTTTCTATCCCAGAAGAGATCCCATTTGCCTTTTAAACTTAAGTAATAATTCCATTTAAATATTGTTTTTTAAAAATATTTATCAGGGAAACCACAGTATTCTGTAGATTCCCACTTTAACTGCTAAGTAGAGGAGTATTTTAAAACTATATTTCACAACTTCAAAGTTCCATGAGAATAGGAATTAAAAGTTATTGTTAATTAAATACAAGTTAATTCTAAACCATTCTATAACAAGATATTATATATCAAGGAATTAAGATACAGTCAGTGTAGTGAGTACTAAAATTGTATTGTGTGTAACTTAACATTTGATAACATCTCCTAAACCTATTAAACTTAGGAAGGGCTGCATGGTTGACCAAACGGGCTTCTTTTATCACACAAATTCTTGACTGTTGCTTTTTAATCATTGTGAATGCCAGTGAAGCTGAGTGAATAAAAGATTCACAGTGGCTGCAGATATTTCCAGCACTATGGACTCTGTATTTCATTAGAATTTGAGAGATACCGTTGCTTATACTAATAAAATGATATAATACCATATTTGTCTTTCTTTTGAACCAATATGGTATCTGTTTGTGTTTTCAGAAATACTCCTTTTTTGCACTTCTTACCGATGTTTTAGAAATTGAAATTAAAGACAAATTTGCCAAGAGCCGTCCTATCATCAAGCGTTTCCTGGGGAAGCTAACCATTCCAGTCCAGAGGCTGCTGGAGCGACAAGCCATCGGGTAATCAGCCCTTACGTTTAGGGATCTAGTTGAGATTAGTTTGTACAGGAAAAAAAGTGAAATGATACATGGTAGTCCTAGAACATCCCTTACTGTTAAGAAGTGGTAGTATAATTCTTTTAAAAATAAAAATGCGCCCAAACCAAAACCACAGTGTGGTATCATCTCACCCCAGTTAAAATGGTTTGTATCAAAAAGGCAAGCAATAACAGATGCTGGCAAGGATGTGGAGAAAGGGGAACCCTTGCACACTGTCGCTGGGGATGTGAATTAGTACAGCCACTATGGAGGACAGTATGAAGGTTCCTCAAAAAACTAAAAATAGAAGAACTTCCATATAATCCAGCAATTCCACTCCTGCTATATATGTAAGAGAAAGGGAATCAGTACTGTCCAAGAGATATGTGCATTCCCATGTTTATTGCAGCACTATTCACAATAGCCAAGGTATGAAATCAACCTAAGTGTCCATCAGTGGAGGAATGGATAAAGAAAATGTGGTACATACACACAATGGAATACTATTGGGTCATAAAAAAGAATGAAATCCTGTTATTTGTAACAATATGGATGAACTGGAGGCCATTATGCTAAGTAAAATAAGCCAAGGACAGAAAGACAAATATCACATTTTCTCATATGTGGGAGCTAAAAAAAGTGAATGGGAAATGAGAACAGATTGGTGGTTAGCAAAGGCTGGGAAGGGGAGGGGAGGTGAGGGGAGAGGTAGGTTAAAAAAATATATGAATGTATTTATTACCATTACCATTGATCTGTACACTTAAAGATGGTAAAGATGGTAAATTATATATGTATATTTTACCTCAATAAAAAAATTAAGAAACAAAACAAAAGTACCTTTACACTCATTAAAGTGTACTGGACAAAAAGTACTTTGTTTTAATTATGTGTCCTTTTTTTGGTATCTTTATCTTTTCCAAGATGTACCTACCATTAGCATTTCAGCATCAAATTTCATGGCATTTGATTATTTTTTAGTATATTGAAATCTTGCTATAAAACCCTCTCCCTAGAGCAGAATTCTAACGTCAGGTTGATGACTAACTTATCCTGATTAATCCCACCCAGAGAATTTTTTATTATCAAAAAACAAAAACAGTCTTGTTTCGGAGTCATTTAATACAGGACCTAGACTCCAAGGAAGTATTACAGTAAAGCTTCTAGACATATACATTCATTTAGGCAACTAAAATTTATTCATTGACAGAATCTTAAAATGTGATTGATGTCTTTTTTCTTTTTGTGAGCTTTTTGTAAGTTGTGAGTAAAGTAAAGAAGTCATACTGAGGAGCTAGGGAAGAACAAAAAAATAGTTATGCAAATTAATAATTAATAGCTGGCTAGAAGCTCTAAACTGTACAGTGATGGAAATGCTAGATAGAAACATTGTTTTCCTTCTGAAACAGCCATTAGAGGGCAGTGTGAGAGCAGAGATGGAGTGATTTGGTACTATCCCTTTGATTAGTTTCCTTAATTAAGAATAAGTCATTTGATTCAGAATAAAAGTTGCTTTCATACAAGGAAATGAACTAATTACATTAGACTTTGATAAATAGACGTGGACTTGAAACAGAGCAACAGTTTCATCCTCGGGGCTGTCACCCCGAGCCTGGGGCCAAGGCAGAGCGAAACGGAGCAGGCCCAGCTGTGGTCCCCTCCAGCCCACTTCCAGGCGTGGGACACGACCCCACCACAGTGGCACATGTAGCTTCTCCAACCATGGCATCAGCATCGCCCTCAAGCCACCCTGAGGATTAGTGGTAGGACAGGTTCCCTGACAGTACAGCGGCAGCACCAGCCCCCTTACTCCACAGGTGAGGAGGGGGCGTTCAGCGGCCCAATCCTTCTCACACAGCTGGGGCTGCTGTCTTTGTACGTGTGGCCCATTCTTGTGCTGCTCTCTCCTAACTCCCAGCTCCTGTCCTTCAGAGTATAGCACTACACCCTCTGTGCCATGCTGTCGGGTGATAATCCTTATCTGTGAGTGTCCTTCTAGAACCAGCTTCCTGTTTGCTAAAAGGCTAAGGAACCAGGCCCTCGCTACTTTTACACTGGAGTCAAAAAGCACCTATAGCTTGAGGCCTTTCATAGCTCCTTGATGACCTTCAAAATGCCATTTCCTGGTCCCCCTTAGCAATGAGAGAGTAAATCAGTGTCCTTAAAAAATATCACATACTGCATTGCATTCTCTGCTTTTAGTAATGATTTTCCTTAAAACAAGATTTCCTTTTATCCCTGGGTTTAAAAGTGTTCATTTTTAAGGACGAATAATATTACAGTGGACTATAATGTGCCTTGAGCCTTTTATTTTCTTTACTTGTGAGTCTGAAGGTTTTAAGAGAGGTATGCAGGACTGGGGGTGTGGCCTGCAGGAAGAAGGCGAAGGCTGACTCCAGTGTAATAAGGATGAAAGAACCGTTTCTCCTCTTGCAGTGATCAAATGCTCAGCTACAACCTTGGCAGAAGGCTCCCAGCTGACCACGTGAGTGGGTACCTCCAGTTTAAGGTGGAGGTTACCTCTTCTGTTCATGAAGGTGAGACATCTGTATGAATACCTCGCTGTAGGAAAAACTTGTTAAATCTTACTCAGTTTTTAGTTTGCTTTTGAATAGAATTGAATTTGTGTCCTGTTTTAAAAATAAAATAGCTGTCAAATGATTACCTGCTAAAGTTTTCTAAGCAGATAGGAAAGCCTTTTTACTAAAAAATATCTCTTAGGTTTATGCCTGCATTTTGAAACGGGGCTGTGGAATTTCCAGTGGTACTAACATACATACCTCATAGTAGTGAGTGGTGAATCTTACAAGTCCTAGTGCTATAAGGAAGCCCCAGCGGGATGACTGAATTCTTTGAACTGATTGGTGGCAAAGAAGTAAGTAAAAAGTTCATTCATTATTTCTAGTTCTTTTTTATAAATGCTGATTTCTCATTCAGATGCTTCTCCAGAAGCTGTTGGCACCATACTTGGAGTCAGCACTGTGAACGGGGACCTAGGAAGCCCTTCTGATGATGAGGACATGCCAGGTAGCCATCACGACGGCCCAGTTTGTGCTAATGGGCCAGTTTCTGAGGAAAGTACTGCCGACGGGACCCCCAAGCATTCATTGAGGACTAGCTCCACTCTGGAAATAGACACAGAGGAATTAAATTCTACTTCTTCAAGGACGTCACCTCCCAGAGGACGTCAGGATTCACTCAATGATTACTTAGATGCTATTGAACACAACGGCCATCCCAGGCCTGGGGCAGCGACCTGCTCTGAGAGGCCCATGGGAGCCTCTCCCAAACTAAGGAGTAGTTTTCCCACAGACACAAGACTCAATGCAATGCTTCACATCGACTCAGATGAGGAAGACCACGAGTTCCAGCAAGACCTCGGTTACCCGTCTTCCTTGGAGGAGGAAGGAGGGCTGATCATGTTTAGCAGGGCATCCAGAACTGACGATGGGAGCCTGACATCTCAGACCAAGCCAGAGGACAACCCCATTGAGAATGAGGACGCCTCCACACGTGAAGCCGCTTCCCTCGAGGATAAGCCGGAAAATCTTCCAGAGATTACAGACGGCTCCTTACCTGCAGGCCCAGCCCCAGATGAAGGTGAAGGTGGTCCTGAGTCTCAACCCAGTGGGGACCAGGGCAGCACCGAATTGTGTGGCTCTCAGGAGGTGGATCAGCCCACAAGTGGGGCAGACACGGGGACTTCCGACACGTCAGGAGGAAGCCGCAGAGCCATCAGTGAGACTGAGTCCCTGGACCAGGGGTCCGAGCCTTCCCAGGTGTCCTCGGAGACAGAACCCAGTGACCCTGCCAGGACAGAGAGTGTGAGCGAAGCCAGCACCAGGCCTGAGGGAGAGAGTGACCTGGAGGGCGCCGACAGCTCCTGCAACGAGAGCGTGACCACGCAGCTGTCCTCCGTGGAGACGCGGTGCTCGTCTCTCGAGAGCGCACGGTTTCCCGAAACGCCGGCCTTTTCCTCTCAGGAGGAGGAAGATGGGGCCTGCGCAGCAGAGCCCGCCGGCGGCAGCCCTGCGGGAGGGTCGCAGGATTCCATATGCACCCCGGGTTCTTTACCTGTGGTGCAGGTGCCCAGTGGGGAGGAGGAAGGGCCAGGGGCGGAATCGGCCACTTTACCTGACCAAGAGGAGCTGGGGGAGGTCTGGCAGCGGAGAGGGAGTGTGGAGGGAGCCGCCGCCGCTGAGAGCCAGCGCCAGGAAGAGGGTGATGCCGGCGGTGCCCGAGGCGCCTGTGAAGGGGCCACTGCCCAGGAGGAGGGCGCTACTGGAGGTAGGATGCGGGAGACACTGGGGCTCTGGGCTCTCGCATAGCTGCTGAAGAGAAGCTCTGTGGTTTTCCCATCAATGCTAATGGGTACTGCAGGTTGCAGATCACCCGAATTCCTAACCTTGGGATTCAGCAGTTAGCAAAAGGAGTAAGAAGGGGAAGAGAGGCAAGATTGAAACAGGGCCAGAAAGAGAAGGAAACAGGCAACACATGTGGGGATACCTGGAGCCCCTTCTATAGACCAGGCCTCCCATTTCAGAGTGGGGAGACGCAGGGACTTAACTGGTCACATAGCTAGGAAGAAGCTCACGTGATTTGCATACAGCCAGGCTTGAGTCCAAAGTCAGTGCCCTTTTTTTTTTTTAAATGGATCTTCTATTGCTGAAATAGGAGGCCTGTCAAACAACAGTCTTCAAACTTAAATAATGAATCTCTAGTGAGACATGGGTTTGTAGATAAAAAACCAAACAGGCTGACAGCTTCAACATGAGTGTGATCTTCACAGCTTAGCAGGAACACCTTAAGTCACTCCTTTATAAAACTTCAAAGCAGATGTTAATATGTGCTTTGCATCAAAGGCAATGTTTTTGTCTTCTACTATATAAGAAATGTCAACTAAGTTAGGTAATACATTCTGGCTTGAAGAATAATCTGTTTCAGTATCTGAGAATGCAGAATTACACTAAAATTATTATGTTTATTGAATGTTGTTCTCTAGAATGATTCCTTTAAACTGTCTTATCGTAGATACATTGAAGAGTCAAAGGGTAACTCCATAGACTCAGAATAGTTATGATTTTCTTCTGTAATTTATTTTTCTATCTGAAGTATCCCCTTCTTTTCTTATTTCTTTTTTTCTTTTTTTTTTTGTTTTTGTTTTTGTTTCCTTCATTATCTTGTGGCCACTGTGTGACCCTAAAGCATGAGTGCATGACCAGGACAGGAGCCAGGGTGGGTGAGGGTTGGGGATGGGGAGAGGCGGGAAGGGGGAGGGTTGTGAACAGAGGACTTTCTCCAGGAAGCCCTCCTCTAAGCATTCACCCCCTAGTCATTGTCTTCTTTTGTTTCTAGGTCCTCATGTGGGAGATGCGACTAAACAGAGTAAAGAGATTAGCCTCAGGATTTATGTTAGGTTTTTTTAAAATAAAGAAAACAATACCTGGGTAACTTTCTACCTTTAATCCTAGGTTCTCAAGCCAACGGCCATCAGCCATTGCGGTCACTACCTTCAGTGCGCCAAGATGTTAGCCGGTACCAGAGGGTGGACGAAGCTCTCCCGCCAAGTGAGGACCTGTTAACTAAAGGGCCCACCTCCCAACTTAGTCACAGTGGCAAGATTGACAGGCAGACCCATTGCACGAATCTGAAAAGATGGATACATGAGTCTTTGAAAGGAAGGAGTCTGGGGCCTGCCACTGCACATAGCGGGTGTCTGGAAAGTGCTAAGCTGATGACTCCTCTTTGGCACTATGCTGCTGAAACAAAGTGCAGCTGTAAATGCTGTACTGCCCATGGAGTAAATATTGCAATTATGGAAGCAGACCCAGATATTTTAGAAAATTGGGTGCCTAATAGAATTTTTAAAAATGATGCTTATGCATGAATTTTCTTTCAGTTAGTAAGCAAATTGGTACAATCTCTTAGTAAAATCTCACTCTGTGTAATATCCTGCCTCTTTGTTCACTTACATCGTTTTAAATCATTAAGCACAGGGGTCTGATTTTTATCTCAGGGATATGCAGAGAAGTGTTACTAATCTCAGAAATTAATCTACTGCTTATTTGGGACAGGGCAGTTATCTAGGGATTTGAAAGACGTTTCATTTCTTTCACTTTCAGAAAATACTTAGCACTTAAAGGAGAGATGGTTGAGGATTGGGGATGTGGGGAAATAGTGGCACAACTTGTATTCAAAGGTATGAGGGATACCCGTGGCCAGTCAGCTTCTGGATGAAATTTAAACTCTAAATTTCTAGAGTCCCTTTAAGTAATGTTCCTCTATGAGAGCAATGCATTTTGTTGACTAATTATAAAGCCCCATAAATACTGCTTTTCAGAAAACACTGGAAGGTACACCCTCTTGCCTCATTGCTCTCCCTTCTCGCTCACCCTCTCTACTTACCTATTATGTGTGCTCATGGCAAGAGGCTGATGCCTTTGACCGTCTGTGTTTTACAAATCGTGGAACTTAAAGAGAAGAGGATATGCACCTAAAGGGTGCTTAGTTTTGGTGAGTACTGACAAAAGAGCTGAACAGTACTATGCAGAGTTTGCCAAAATGTTGGCTTAATTCTTTTGAAATTCTGTTGGGCACAGATCCTTCC
This sequence comes from Lepilemur ruficaudatus, assembly GCA_963574885.1. NCBI lineage: Eukaryota > Metazoa > Chordata > Mammalia > Primates > Lepilemuridae > Lepilemur > Lepilemur ruficaudatus. The sequence continues at coordinate 3,513 of CAUYRT010061768.1, read as the reverse complement.
CTCATTCATACATTTGGATAACTGAGGGCTGTTACTCATAGGAAACATATAATTTATGCAGTTTTTGAAAAGTGGGCCAAGAGATTAATTAACCACATGTCATTTTAAGTAGGCAGAGAGGGCCAGGGTAGGGGGAAGAAGACTTTCTTCTTGTTTACCCTTGGAGAAAAGATTAGAGTAAGAAAATAAAAATATTTCCAGAAGATACTTAGGTGTATCTGGAGCCAAATGAATTAGGAACACCAGGAGAGAGTTCTGGGAGAACTTTGTTTTGATGTATATAAGGATTAACAGTGATTAGAGTTTCGGGAGGCTGGATAAGAGGCATAGCATCGCATGAATGCATTGATAAATGGCATCTTCCTCTAATTTTTCTGGACATAGTTTTGGTCTCTAGATTATATTTAATAAAGACAGGTACTCTCCTGCTAAAATTATGACCACTATTTGTGATATCTCAATGTATTATTTAAATATTGATATTTGCATTACACAGAATATATCTTAAGAATTTTTTTTCTTACAAACAATTGGCAGTTCATTTTAGTGAGTTGATATATCCAAAGTAAAAGGCATTTAGTGGTATATTCTATTTAATGAGTAACTGACAAACAGGAGGAGAATTCTTAAGACATGTTCCGTCTTATTCAGAGGTTTTCAGTATTGGTGGGGGGTGCTACCCCATGGGGACATTTGGAGATCATGGGGGCGTCTTTCATTCTAACAGTGTTTGAAGGGTGCTTTTGGCATGTAGGAGGTGGGGGAAGGGATGCCAAACATCCTGCAATGTTGGGACAGTCTGATACAACCAAGAATTGTCCATCTAAAATTATAACAGTATCCCTCTGAGAAACACTTCTCTGTACTAATTTATTTAATACTCAACAATATTTTTTATAAACTGTAACCAGAATTTTTATATTTTAAAAAATCAGAACTGAAGATGTCTCCCACTAAAAATATGAGTTAAATACACACACACACATCACATTCATGTTGTAGGACCAAGCAACTTGCAAATTTGGGAATTTATATGATCGTGGGTAGGTTATAGATTATGGTCTGAGCATACCTGACACCATTCAGCTCTGTTCCCATGTGTGTCTCATCCTTTTTGCCATCTATTTAATCCCTTGGCTGCCCCTGCTAGCAGTCCATCCCCACCCTAGCCAGGTCCCTGATTTCCTCTTCTAACTGAGCAACTCTGCTACCACCTTGGCCATGCCTCTGGCTTACAGCCGCAGCGTCTGCCTTTGGTGGTGTCTTGTGCCTTCTGAGGCTCAGTGAAGGGGAGTCTGGTTGGCGTGTGCAGATTGGTCCATCTCTTAAATAACCTGGGTGAATTATTTTAAGGCTAAGAGTTGTACTTTTGAAAGGCTATTAGTTATAATCACTCAAATTTTTTTAGTACTTTACAAAGCACTTTCACATACTTTCCTTTATTTGTTTTCTAGTAATTCTTCTTCTAATAATTTTACAAGGTAGGTCCAACAGGTCTTATCTGTAATTTGTAGACTGATGCCTTGAAGTCAGCTGATCTGTTTTCCTTTTATCGGTAAAGAAACTGAAACCTAGATAAATTATGTAACTTATTTAAGATCCCATAGTAGTAAAAGTTGAGACAGTCTCAAATATTTCCTCTTTTCTATCAGGCATTCTGATCTAAGATCTGATCTAAGATTAGAAGGGAAGGGCCTATTATATGGATAGATGAATATAAATTTTGAAAGTTTGGGTTGAGGCAGAAGCTGGCTGATATTGTGATATTTATTGGGCACCAGCAGTGCCTTAAATCAGAGGATTGGGAGGTTTCACTGCAACTTCACTATATTGTACTGCTTTGAGCTCAGACCCAGGAAGGCTCAGAAAGCGTGCAGCTTTTCTTCTTCAGGGACAGGTTGGCACAGGAGGCCCCTCCCCTATACAAGGAGTGGTTGTGGTGACTGGGCACCTAGACTGTGTGGCCCAGGTTGGTTTGCTCTGTGTCAGCAACACTTTGATTCTCCCTGCAAATCTCTCTCCCACTATGGGTGGGACAAGTGACTGAGGCAGTGTACTTTGGGCTTCAGTGGCCCCATTCTTGATTCTTTTTTTTTCTTTTTCCCAATCATTACTATTATTGATGTTGTTATTTTATCATATTTTCACCTTATAAAATAACATGTGTATAAATGTATAATGAGTCAACTGTCCAGCAAACTTGAGCTTCTCTCTGGAGGTTTGAAAATGGAATTACAGGGATCCAGGGTGTCCCTTGCTCTGTGGCTTCAGTCCTAAAGCTGATCACGTGGTAGTCTATGTGTCCGTGTAATAACTTAGTTTCTGAATGTCTGTTTGAACTCTTTGTATGTAAAGCAACTTGCACATTTGGAGATTAATATGATCATAGGTGGGTGACAGGGTTTTCCTTGTTTGCTTGCTTCTTCCAGTCTTATGCCTCCTGGTTGAGGATCAGGGAACATATCTTGGACTTACTACTAAGACTGCTCAGTGGTGATGGTGATTTATTTACCAGTTGGTTCTTAAAATCTTAACTCTTGCCTTAGGTCACGAACAGTGCACTGTGACCTTGTGGGCCATGTAACTCCAACCATTGGTTGAGAATATTCTAACAAGTCATCGAAAATAAGAAAGCTCCGGGCCTTGGAGGTGACATGACACTGTTGAAAGTCTTCCAGGGAAGTAGCATGGACTTGAATATGCACAGAGTGCCTTAAGAACTTGCTGTATCTTCTCATTCTGGGGTCAATGATGGTGCTGGCAGCTAGAGGTAGCTCAGGGCTGAAGCTGCTCAGAACATTATCAGCATGACCAATCTTGGTCTTTTGAGCAGTTAGATGAGTGAAAAAAGAATGGCCAGCCCAGCCCTTTCTGAAAAACTGTTTTCTTTTTCTCTTACTGACTCCAGTGTAATTGTGATTGCTGCACTGGAGACAATATGGACTTGCTGTATAAGTGTACATGTTTTTCCCCCAAAAGGCTAGTTCTTCTAGGCATAGGAATAGATTCAGGCTGAATAGTCAGGATTAGTGGACTCTAATAGGATCACAGGACATTACTATATGGTTAGGACTAGGCTATTACTTATGTGATGGGTTCAAACAGATAGGTCTGGAAAACTGTAAGGGAACATTTATCATTTTTTTGTGATTGTATACTTTTATTATTAAAACATCCTTTAAAATGAAGGCCTAAAAGTACACAGTGAATCTGTAAAGTGTAATCTAAACTTAGAGTTTCTACTATGTTTAGGGTTAGGGACTCTTATTCTTTAGAGCTTAAAATTTAGTTTTTTTTGTTTTTTTTGTTTTTTTTGAGACAGAGTCTCACTTTGTTGCCCAGGCTAGAGTGCCGTGGCGTCAGCCTAGCTCACAGCAACCTCAAACTCGTGGGCTCAAGGGATCCTTCTGCCTCAGCCTCCCGAGTAGCTGGGACTACAGGCATGCGCCACCATGCCCGGCTAATTTTTCTGTATATATTTTTTTTAGTTGGCCAATTAATTTCTTTCTATTT
>CAUYRT010061767.1:0-52049 GCA_963574885.1 Lepilemur ruficaudatus | reverse complement strand
AATATTCTAGCTCTCAGCAATGCATATGGAGGGTAGTTACATGAAATAAGACTGTCAGATGTTTACAATTATTGAAGCTAGGTGATAGGTATGTCGGGATTCATTAAATTAATCTACATTTTTGTGTGTGTTTGAAAATTCGTTAATAAAAGAAGCACCTCATCTCATACTTTTTGTCACAAAAGGAAATTTTAAGTAGTGAGTCAGGCTTGATTTTTTTTTTTTTTTTTTGAGACAGAGTCTCACTCCGTTGCCCTGGCTAGAGTGCCGTGGCGTCAGCCTAGCTCACAGCAACCTCAAACTCCTGGGCTGAAGCGATCCTCCTGCCTCAGCCTCCCGAGTAGCTGGGACTACAGGCATGCGACACCATGCCCGGCTAATTTTTTCTATATATACTTAGTTGGCCAATTAATTTTGTTTCTGTTAGTAGAGACGGGGTCTCGCTCTTGCTCAGGCTGGTTTCGAACTCCTGACCTTGAGCAATCCACCCGCCTCAGCCTCCCAGAGTGCTAGGATTACAGGCGTGAGCCACCGCGCCCGGCCAGGCTTGATTTTTGATAGAAAGTTTTAAAAGGCTTTAAAGTCATATGAGATATATTTGAATAGTTATATGGATTGTAAACTCCTTGGAGATGGGGACAATTGTTTATCTTTTTATCCTCTGCAATGTCTTGCACATACTTGTTTACACATATGCTTTTTCTCTTCTAGGAGTTTTTTTTTTAAGGAGCTATAGCTTTTAATAAAATTCTGGTACATTAAGATACCAGAATTGTTTCTTTGCTTTGATTTCTTACAAGCAGTTGATGAAGAGTTCTTTCTCCTTGATCTAAAAAATTAAAGGAAAGAAGAATTTATAAAATGGAAATGTTTTTGTGACTTATACCCAATTTTTTTTTTCTGGAGTGGTTTTAGAATTTATATGCCTAATTGATGATCAGAAATTTTTTAATACTAGATTTTCTGGAACCTTTTGGGATCATAGATATCTTCATGTACATTCTAGTTTTTTCCCACTTCCCAAGCTGTTTGAATTGGCTTTTTATAGAGCATTAACATTGATGATATTTTCTCTAAAGCAAGCTTTGCTGATGGATATATGCATAATTCTGGTACTATTTATCTTTAATGATTAATTAACTCACTAGAAAAATACTGAGTGCCTTCTATTTGCTAGATAATGTTTAGAACAACAGTATTGTAACAATGAGCAAAGTCCTTGCATTCATGGAGCTTACGGTTTAGTAAATGTGAATAAAAATAATCTTCTGGCTGGGCATGGTGGCTCATGCCTATAATCCTAGCTCTTTGGGAGGCTGAGGCAGGAGGATCACTTGAGCCCAAGAATTTGAGATTGCAGTGAGCTATGATGATGCCACTACACTCTAGTCTGGACAAAAGAGCGAGATCCTGTCTTAAAAAAAATTCTTCCCCTTACCTTTTTTTTTATTAGTTGTTTTATTCTAAGTTCAATTTTGTCTTTTTTTCCCTTCCCCTTACCTTACACAGAATTTTTCTTTCTTTATATTCCTGTTTCTAATACTATTAAAAGGTGAAATAATTTATTCTGTTAATTCAAGATAATCTTGAAAGTTTGATGAAGTGAACTATTAACTTTGTTTTTTTAATTTTTACAGATGGTTCCAACCCCTATACATTGAAGCTTTGCTTTTCTACGTCATCCCATTTATAAGAGAAGAGCATGTTAGAATTTATGTTCATCTTTATTATAATTTTAAAGCTATACTTCATTAAAAATAATCTAAAATGGTTGATCTAATGTTGCCTTGCTTACTTTAAGATCCTGTTCTGTAATAAACATATTTTGCCTTGAGTAAATTTGTTGTAAACTTAAATATTGAACTGTTTTCATTTTAAGATAGAATATCATTATGTAGACTATCTACAGCTTCATTGTAGAATATATAAATATATGATTTCTAACCTTATTGCTATAATTTTTCTCCCACAGTAAAAAATATATTTGCATTCTTAATGCTAATTATCTACAAGTATTTTTCCATTGTGTATGAGATTAATGCAGTTGAAAAGTATTGCATTTTAATATAGAATTCCTATTATATGTTTAGATGTTTGAGTATGTTGCCAGTTACTCATATTAAACATAACTTGTATTTATTATTTTAATCAAGTTTGAGAATAACATTGCACATGTTGAATTTTAAGTACTACAGATTTAGCTGATTTTATATTTCTGAAAGGCTAACAGACATGGATACACTTGTACAATATGCACTCAAACTTATTTAAATTGGTGTATTTTTTTTAAGTCATTGTCCATTTGTAATTGACATGCCTGTTTCTAGTTCCAGTTTGGAGATTTTATAAAGTTGTAACAATGAGTTAATGTGTTCATCTTCATTTGCATGTGACTTAATCTTGAAAATATATTTAGTATTTGGCATTGAGATTTTATTTTAATAAAAGTTACGATTAACAGTTCCTCTTATAGATAACAATCTGGGATCCATGGATGGGCTTTAGAGAGTCTGTGAACTCCCTAAAATTATACGTAGAATTTTGAGTATTTGCATTTTTATTTTTTACTCTTGGATCCATCAGTAATTATGTATTTTTCTATATGGTACAGAATTTAAGGATCTAATTTTATTTTTATTCCAAACATAGCTATTTGTCTCAATACCATTTATTAAACAGTCTTTCTCCCACAGGATCTGGTTTTTTTTGTTTTTATTTTTTTTTTCCTTTTAAAAGTAATACATGTCGGCCGGGTGCCATGGCTCACGCCTATAATCCTAGCACTCTGGGAGGCTGAGGCAGGAGGATCACTTGAGACCAGAAGTTGAAGGCCAATCTGAGCAAGAGACCTTGTCTCTCCAAAAACAAAAACTAGCTGGGCGTGGTGGTGTGTGACTACAGTCCCGACTATTCAGGAAGCTAAGGCAGGAGGATTGCTTGAGCCCCAGGAGTTTGAGGTTGCAGTGAGCTATTATGATGCCACTACACTGTAGCCAAGGGGACAGAGCAAGACTGTCTGAAAAAAAAAAAATATTACATCTCATACCTAGGCAAGTAAGATTTAAAGACAGAACGTTATTAAAGAGACAGTTAAGCACAATTGTGATCAAATTCACAACTTCCTTATAATAGAAAACTTATGTGACCATTTTGTTTTCATCTTTCAAAGAAGGGACAATATGTGTCATCTATCTAGAATAACTGTGAAGTTCATAGTTGGCAATAGCAGGTTTGTGATCCTGAGACTTAAACAAATTTGCAAATGGAAGTTCCATTTAGAACTTTTGTAAAAACTTTATTTTGAATCTTAATGTAAAAAAAAATCCTCAATCCATTTGGAAATGAGGCGAGGATTTAAAAAATTTAAGATGTGTTTAATAGAAAATTTAGATGGAAACTAAACATACATTAACATTTATTTTCTCTTAAGTTTTGATGGCAGTGGACCAGTGTCCCTTTAGTCCTCTTAAAATCTAGAAAAATTTAAATTCAATCTAGAAGTATTTTAAACCCTTATCATGGAATCTAGTAAATTATGCCAAGGGTAACTTATGAGTGAACTTTAAATGTACGATGCTGGGCTATGTGTGTTTTTCATTCATTGCCAATTTAGTACCTAAGTTTATTTAACTACAGTACACAAAGCTTTTTTCCCCCCATAAGTACTTTTCTAACCTTTGTTGCAAAATTGAAATGTCTTTTTTTTTTTTTTTGAGACAGGGTCTTGTTCTGTCACTAGGGCTGGAGTACAGTGGCATCATCATAGTTCACTTCAACCTCAAATTCCTGGACTCAAGCAGTTCTCCTACCTCTGCCTCCCAAGCAGCTGGGACTGTAGATATGCACCACCATGCCAGGCTTATTTTTCTATTTGTAGAGACAGGGTCTCATTCTTGCTCACGCTGGTCTCGAACTCCTGGCCTCAAGCATTCCTCTCACCTTGTCCTTCCAAAGTGCTAGGATTACAGGCGTGAGCCACTATGTACCCAGCAAGATGACACTGATATGTCTTAATTTTGAAAGGTAACTTGGGGCCTTACGTAATAGTTGTGTCCTTCCTTTCCCCTCCTCTGAGAATTTAATATGGGTTGTCAAATGTTAGATTTTTTTGTGCCTAAGATTTTAGGAAATAAACCTATTGATATTGGCAGGGCTTATTTAATTTAGATTTGTTTTAAATAATACTGACTTTTAGATACGGTTTCTATCTTTTAACACTCCCTTCCAACCAAAATGACAAGTGAATTCTTCAGGAGTAAACTAGTTGGCAATTTGGGCCTTGCTGATACATGCATTGTGTATAAGCCCTAAACCACTTGCCCCCAGTGTCTTTCATTGTTTACTTGGGCATCACTGCTGTTAATGGTATTTGCTTTATGAACATTCCCTCTTTCCTTAGCCTTGACAATAACATTCTTCTTTGTGCTATCTTTCTACTTTTAGGAGAACATGAAAAAGCAGATTTTAGAGCTATTAAGAAATAATACTAGCTTTGAATTTATTTCTTTAATATTGAAATTTCTTCTCCATGTACAAATCCCATTACATGTTTGGTAATAAATTTGCTAAACTGAGTTATGGAATATGAGCTGCCTTTTAAAATCTGTACTCTCTTGCTGAAGGTCTTACCCTCACCCAATAAGAAATAATTCTATCTTAGCTGACCCTTCTTCCATAATTAAGAATCTAAAGCACAAGGAGCTTTGCTTTACTTAAAAAGTTCTCAGATGGCCAGGTGTGGTGGCTCATACCTGTAATCCCAGCAGTTTGGGAAGCTGAGGCGGAATGATCACTTGAGCCCAGGAGTTGGAGTCTTTGGTTAGCTATGATTGTGCCAGTGCATTCCAGCCTGGGCAACAGAGCAAGATCCTGTCTTTAAAACAAAAAAAGTTTTCTGGTAACAAAAGTCCTTGTAAGAGAAGGCTAACTACAATAACCTTCCTATCTCTGTATGGTTGTTAGACCCAAGAGACTTTTAGTTCATTAAGGGTCCATGTGAAGAGTAGCAAGCCTTTTAATTCATGGTATCACTGATCTGCTTGTAGAGTTATGCCTTAAAAAACAAGAATAAATGAAACAAAAAATTAAGGTTTGTAGGTTCTATGCCTCAGCATGTTTTATTCCTTCAGAAGTTTTTTTTTCCCCTACTATGACAACCAAAAGTAAGTGAATGTATAAACACATGAATCCAATTTAAGCCAAAGAAGTTACTTAGAATTTTAAATCTAGTGGATATTTAATCCATGATATCATTGCTTTTGTCTAAAATCTAGCATTTCCACCAAATGTTCATTAAAACCTAATACATTTTGTTTAGCTAATATTTTTGTTTAGCTAATCACCTTTCTGGGGGTCTCAGTTTTTATTTTTTATTTATTTTTTATGAATACATGTAGACTGCAAAGGGGTCTCAGTTTTAACATATGTTGAACTTGAACAAATACAATGTATTTTGATTTACTGGTAAAAGTTGCTTCAATATAAAGACCTTCTTCTGAGGGAACCTTTGATACTCTGTGGATATTGTCATTACCTCTCTCTTTGTCCATTCCCTCCATTTTGTAGCAGTAATCAAGATTTGAGTATGCCTGATTAGCCTCATCACATGTAGCTCAGTGGCTCTTAAGGGAGGTACTGTTTCCTAGAGGGGCATTTTGATAGTTTGAACTTTTTCTTCTCTTTTTTTTCTTGAGACAGGGTCTCATCTCACTCTGTTGCCAGGGCTAGAGTGCAGTACAGTAGCATCATCATAGCTTACTGCAACCCAAGATTCCTGGGCTCAAGCAATTGCCCTGCCTCAGCTTACTGAGTAGCTGGGACTACAGGTGCATGCCAGCACAACACAGCTATTTTTTCTATTTTTTGTAGAGACGAGGTCTTGCTGTGTTGCTCAGGCTGGTCTCCAACACCTGGCCTCAAGCAGTGCTCCCAGCAGTGCTCCCAAAGGGCTAGGAATATAGGCATAAGCCACTGCACCCAGCCCCATTTTGATGGTTTGTAGGGGTGTTTTTTTCAGTGTTTGTGGACACTACAATTTGATGGGCAGGGACCAGGAAGAATTTTATCCTATATCACTTTCCAATATCCCATCAGATACTCTAATAGGTAAAGAACCTGTTTTTAATGCTCTGATCCTAGAGTCTCTTTTATTTATATAAACAATATTTTTGCATGATTTTATTAATATGCAGTACACTAAATTTTCTAGCAATCTATTAAATACCTTATAAAATCAAAGGAAAGATTGTTCTGTTGAGAATGTTTCTAAGACTTGTTCACCATTTTGGAAAATTATATCATTGAAGTGGTATTGGTGTTGCCCTTAATAACACACCAGGGGCAGTTTTCGTTTGTAGCTGTCACATTCATCTTTTTGTCTTCCTTTGTAGTCAATGCCTGAGTATTTGTGTGTCACAACATTTTAGAAAATTTTTCTCCCTTATAATTAGGATTTTGTTTGTTTTTTCTTCAAATTGTATATCTGTAGATGGAAAAGTATTATCTAGGAATTTTATTTCAGCATTGTAAAAGGGTGAATGCCTGAGTATTTGTGTGTCACAACATTTTAGAAAATTTTTCTCCCTTATAATTAGGATTTTGTTTGTTTTTTCTTCAAATTATATATCTGTAGATAGAAAAGTATTATCTAGGAATTTTATTTCAGCATTGTAAAAGGGTATCAGATTGGGTTGGGAACCATTGCTTTAAACAAGGTAATCCGGTTCTGTGTTGAATAACCTAGGTTGATGCAAAGAGAGTGACAGCTAGGATTTGTTGAAGAATGGATGAGGAGTTGCTCTCCCTAAAGGATGTGGTCTGTATGCATAAGGTTAGGCTTGGGACTGCTATAGTCAATTTGGTATTTTGAGGGAAGCTAGCCAGTGGAGAAAAATTGATACTCAGTGTAGAACTAAGGGACCCTAATAAGACTTCAGTATGTGGAAACCACCTTGAGCTAGTTTGATCATTTTGTGTTCAATACACTCGTTTCCAGAGTTTCCTTTTGAGTTTGAAACCACAACTATATTTTAAGGATCTCTAGTTGACTAACTCTCACCTTTAGTGGTTTTTTACTAATGTACAAACAACCAAATCAAATGAAAGAAAGCACTGAGAGGCCAGGCATGATGGCTCACACCTGGAATCACAGTATTCTGGGAGGGTGAGACGGAGGATTGCTTGAGGTTAGGAGTTTGAGACTAGCCTCAACAAGAGTGATACCCTGTCTCTACTAAAAATAGAAAATAGCTGGACAACTAAAAATGGAAAAAATTAGCCGGGTACAGTAGCGGGTGCCTGTAGTCCCAGCTATTCGGGAGGCTGGGGCATGAGGATCCGTTGAGCCCCAGGAGTTTGAGGTTTCTGTGAACTAGGCTAACGCCACAGCACTCTAGCCCAGGCGAAAGAGCAAGACCCTGTCTCAAAAAAAAAAAAAAAGAAAGCACTGAGAATTGTTTGGCATAGGGTCCTATTTTAAACCTGAAATATCTTTTATCCTTTTGCCAGTTGTAGACCTATGACTCATCTATTTTTTTCTTTTAATCTTTTGTCATAAATACGAACACATTAACTGCCATGTGAGTTGTATTTAACTCACGCTAGTTTTGAGCCCAGGGCCTTGTGAAACATGTATTTCACACATCTCTACCTTGGGAGCCATGTGAACTGTTTTTTAAATTGCATGTAACTCACTCAGAAAACAATAAAAAATAAATTTTTCATTAAGTTAGAAAGGGTCATTTTTCTTTTGAAATTTTTATTCTATTTTTGTGGTAAAACACCATGGCCCCAAAGAAAAATTTTTTTCTATTGTAGCAGTCAGTGTGTTAAACATAAGTGCAATATTTCTGGACACTTCTACACAGAAAATGTTATCTGTAGATTTGTTAATGGGTTTTTTTTTTTTTTTTTTTTTTTAGAGTTTTAAAAATTTAATTGACAGGCTGGGTGCGGCCGCTCATGCCGGTAATCCTAGCACTCTGGGAGGCTGAGGTGGGCGGATCGTTTGAGCTCAGGAGTTCGAGACCAGCCTGAGCAAGAGCGAGACCCCGTCTCTACCAAAAATAGAAAAAATTAGCCGGGCATTGGGGCGCATGCCTGTAGTCTCAGCTACTTGGGAGGCTGAGGGAAGAGGATTGCTTGAGCCCAGGAGTTTGAAGTTGCACAACATGGCATTTCCCTATATGTGCAGATTTGGAATGGCTAAATCAAGCTAATTAACATATCCATTACCTTACATAAGTTTTTGTGGTAAGAACATTTAAAATCTAAACTAGGGTCACTTTATTTTCCAGAGTAGAAAGCTTATTATATACATGCAACTTAGAAATTATGCTGTGTACATTAATCCTTTTACTTTTAAGTCATATAGAGAACTGTTAATTAAGTAAAAGCACTGAATAAGTGACAATTCCTGATTTGGAAATTTACACAGCTGCCTTGTGATATGACACAGTAACCGGATAGGTGAAGCTGCTGAACAACCTTGAAATGTTTGCTCTTGAGATGATTTGATAATTTGGTTATCATTTCTTGGTTTTTTTTTCCTCCCCAGTATTATCAAGAGAAATTAAGAGGCAATGTTAATCCTTTCTGGGGAATAGTCATGGTTTACTGAGAGCTTGGAAAATAAGCCTTGGAAAGATCACGATTGTTACCATAATTTTAGTGTAGCTTATTAGGTAACGACGGAATACCAATGGAATAGTTTTGTGGGTGTGAAAGCTTGATTACAGTTTGTGATTGCGAAACTTAAGTTACTACGGTGATTTTTGGGTGTGATTTTGTTTATTTGAAGTACATTTTTCTTGGGAGAGAAGGGGAAGAAAGAAGACAAAGTGGATAATGCCTGTATTGCACAGTAATATTTAGCAGTCCTTCTCAATAAGAAAAGAATGTTTTCTTTTTGGTGGGGGGGAGATTTCATGTGTAGAAACTAGAATCATGTGGGAGAACTTTTAAAAAAAATACTGATATTCTGGGTCATCTGCAGATTCTGACTTAGACTGTATATGTCTGTGCGTGTATATGTGTGTATACATTCCAGTCAAATTGTATTATCCATTTACTTCCATTTCAAGTTTATCTTTGGTTTTTTGATGTCACAAAACATGAAATAAAGTAGATAAGATTATTTTTGTTATAAGTTAGAGGTGGAAAGAAAGAATGACAGTTTGAACCCAAAGGGTCTTCAGTTTCTACAAAAAACCATTTCAGAAGTGTCACTTTTGTAACCGTTTGGTTTCTTGGACATGTAACTCATTCTAAAATCTATCCAAGTGCACATAATGTGCCAGACATAAGTTCAGACAGTTAGCTTTAAAAAGGCAATAGGTTAATTGGGGCTTAGAAGAGAAGCAACAGAAAAATGGCTAAGGCATCTATTTTTATTTTTTTATTTTATTTTTTTTAATTTTAATTTTTTTTTTTTTGAGACAGAGTCTCACTCAGCTGCCCGAACTAGAGTGAGTGCCGTGGCATCAGCCTAGCTCACAGCAACCTCAAACTCCTGGGCTCAAGCAATCCTACTGCCTCAGCCTCCCAAGTAGCTGGGCTACAGGCATGCGCCACCATGCCCGGCTAATTTTTTTCTACATATTTTTAGTTGGCCAATTCATTTCTTTCTATTTATAGTAGAGACGGGGTCTCGCTCTTGCTCAGGCTGGTTTCGAACTCCTGACCTTGAGCCATCCGCCCACCTGGGCCTCCCAGAGTGCTAGGATTACAGGCGTGAGCCACCGCGCCCAGCCGGCATCTTTCTAGATATGAGGCAAAACACTATTTCCTAAATAGGAGAACCTGAAAATTGATTAGTGATTCTTTAGTCTTTGATTAATATAATCTAAATCTGTTTTGGCTTATATGAATTCCATTATAAAATGAAAAATGAGGTCAAGGAGTGATCAGCATTCCTGGTGGGAGCAGGTATGATAATTCTGTTTTACAAATTAGGAATTAGAGACCCAAATTTGTGATCTGCTTGTTTAACACAACAAACCTATGGGGATATAATGACTGGAATCCAGATGTTAATCCTCAAAATTTTTATACAAAAAGCCCCTTTGAGTCATTGAAATAATTGACCCTTCTCAGTGACTGGATGTATTAGCTGTATTAAACAATTTTAATTGCTTTGGTAAATGGTTAGACAGCAAAATGGTTGCCGGCTGAGGGGAATGGGGGTGAACTACTAATGGCTACAAGATTTCCTTTTGGGGTGATGAAAATGCGCTGGAACTAGATAGTGGTGATGGTTGTACACATTGTGAATGTACTAAATGCTGAGTCATACTGAGTCATGCTGAGTTTGAAATGGTAAAATGGTAATTTTGTGTATTTTACTACAATAATAAAGTATCAGTCAGTCTAGCCCAGCAATCCTTCAGTTTAAACAGGAGCTAATACAGTGCCTCAGGGCTTTAATATTGAGAAAAGTGTAGGGGGAAATCTGTGAGTTAGTTTATACCCACACCAGCAGGAGATATGTGATTCTAAGTCTGGTTTATTGTATTGCTATGGTGGCTGGCTACTTCTGTCACCCTGGACTATGGGACAAGAGAATTGGAGATAGGGAAGAGAGCCCACTGGGGTCTTGTGCACAGTGAACAGTTAGAGGATTTGAGGGTGAGGAGGGGATGATTCCATGAGTAGAGAATAGAATTTCTCTGCATTCCTATGCTGGAGTAATGCTCTGGTCGCTTAGTTTAGCTTCTGCTGGGACTCTACCTAATAGTTTTGAACTACTCTCATTGAATCCCAGCCTGTAGGAGGATTATATTCATCAATGTACTCAAATTTTCTTGAAAAATTAAGAGGATATTTTATCCAGTTTACCCAGTTTTATTTAGACTTTTACCCCTATGCTAACATACAAAGTCTTGAAGAGGAACTCAATAAGGGACTGATTTATGTAAAACAGTGCATAAAAACAAAAATTATGTATGTAATTATTTATTAATCCTTCAGAGGCTTTAGGAGTCTTTTTTGTTTTGAGACGGAGTCTCGCTCTGTTGCCGGGGCTAGAGTGCCGTGGCTTCAGCCTAGCTCAGAGCAACCTCAAACTCCTGGGCTCAAGCAATCCTTCTGCCTCAGCCTCCAGAGTAGCTGGGACTACAGGCATGCACCACCATGCCCAGCTAATTTTTTCAATATATTTTAAGTTGTCCAGCTAATTTCTTTCGATTTTTTTTAGTAAAGATGGGGTCTCGCTCTTGCTCAAGCTGGTCTCAAACTCCTGAGCTCAAACGATCCACCCACCTTGGTCTCCCAGAGTGCTAGGATTACAGGCGTCAGCCACTGCAGCCTGCCTAGGAGTCTTTTTTAAAAACTCTAAAATGAAGTAGCTAATGCATTTGTTTTATGTACCTATACAATATATGTTAAAACCTGAGATTTCTGCCTGATAGAAAATGCTATTATCAACGACCTCAATTGTTTTCTTGCTAGACTGTTAGAAGGGTAAGTAACATTTACAGGACTGTTGCCAGTAGAAATACAAGTTTGTCCTACAAAAGCCTACTATGATCATCTTTAACACTACAGTATTTCTCAGCAAGATGCCTGTATTTGAGCTGAAATTTCTACCACTTGACCAAAAAGACTAAAATTGTTCTATAGCCTGTTGTACCTCTTCCTGCTGTGTAATAACCCTTCTGTCCCTACAGTTTCTGCTCTAAACATTAGTCTCAGGATCAGTAAAACCTGTTATTTTCATTAGTTTATTTATGTTTCTGAGGAAGGTAGGACTCCTCTGGTGAATTATTGCCATTTTGAGTGAATAAAGACCACATGGTTTATAAATTGTAGAGCAAGACACTGAAAATACACAGGGAAAACATCTTGGAATTCCATCCTCAACCTGCTTGCTACCAGGTGTGGTGCATTGGCTGGAACTGTAACCCAGGGCTGTGTGATGGGTTGTGATGCTCTTCCAATGAAGAACGTGACAGTGTACAGGGAAAAGGCTGAGACTGAGGAGTGACCTGGATTCAAATAATCTCTGCCACTAAATCTCTTTGGTCTTGGGCAACTCAGTTCCTAGGTATAGGTCTAATTCCTCATCTATACAGTGTATAGACTAGATGGCATGGTTTGTTCAAGAATGCCGTTCTATTTGATGGTATTTTTCCTGATTCTTTTCTGGCTTAGCAGTTACCAGTTGTGGAAATAGGCTATTGAAATTATTTGAATAAAACAGATAAAACTTACTGAAGGCCTGGCACAGTGGTGCACGCCTATAATCCTAGCACTCTGGGAGATTGAGGTGGGAGGATTGCTTGAGCTTAGGAGTTCCAGACCAGCCTGAACAAGAGTGAGACCCCGTCTCTATTAAAAATAAAAAAATTAGCTGGGCTTTGTGGCATATACTTGTAGCCCCAGCTACTCAGGAGGCTAAGGCAAGAGGATCACTTGAGCCTAGGAGTTTGAGGTTGCTGTGAGCTATGACGATGACACTGTACCCGGGGCAACAGAGCGAAACTCTGTCTTAAGAAAGAAAAAAAAAAACTTATTGAGTAAAGGTTTTATTCTTGCCTGAATTATCCAGATAGGTTTGATCAAGTTTGTTATTTTTGTTCCCTAGTAATTTGGGAACAAAATTACTTTGTAGCAACAGTTTTAGTGAATAAAGGAAGGGATCACGCTGCCTGCCAATTTCCTGCATCATGAAAAATGCTCATGTGAGGATCCTTAAAGCTGGTATCAGTCAGAGAGTTAGCTTGGACAGGGAACTTTCTGTCCCAGCATATGGGGGAAACTAGCTGAGGAAATGGTTATTAAGCAGCAGTGGTTCCATGCCATGGGATTCTCAAATGACACCAACTACCTCCTCTTAATTTAAGTTATGGGTAAGGTGTTTGGGGGACAGGATATGGGTTAGGTTGATGGAGTAGGGGAATGATAGTGTTGGCACACCTCAGCATTGGATTTGGGTATCTTGAAAGCTGTGTTCTTCAAGGACTAGCCATTCTGAGCCTGAACAAACGTTGGGGATGTACAAGGTCCTAACTCAGATTTGGGGAAAAAGAACTTTGTTTCCTTACCCCCACCACGACCCCCATCCTGCAGTCGTGGCTTTGGGAAATAACTAAACTGAGCATCTGTGGTCACAAGAAAAATCTCACTGTGCTTTGGCCATCTAGTGGTGAGAGGAAGCTAGGCATTTTAAAACTATTACTAGCTCCATTAAATTGGAGAGCTTGCTGGGAAGACCGGGATGGATGTAGGGGTGGGGAGCCTGTGGGCTTCTGGATCCTTGAGTGTGGCCTTTTGACTGAATCCAAATTTTACAGAACAAATCCTTTTAATAAAAGATTAACAAAGGATTCCTTCTTTGATCACATATACATCTTGCCAGCTCCCAAAGATTCTTGGAAGAAATACCTCTGTGCTGGCAGACAGGTAACTTGGTTATACTGTAGGAAAAGGGTGGCATTTCAATTAAGGCACAGTTTATATGTATCCCAAGATAATGTGTTGGAGTTAAGGGACAGAAACAGAACTCATTACATTCTGGTCATTTTGGATGAGTCAAAAATAATTCCCAATAACTTTGAGATGGCATTGTGCAGTAGAGCACTGGGTTAGGATCTTGTAAGACCTAGCTTCTTATCCCAGCTCTGCTGCCTATTTATCTCACAATGAAATAATATGTGGAAAAGTACTTCTGGGGATACTCGGTACAAATCTCTAGGAGAGATAAGGGCACTCTCATTCCAGAGGGGCCTGGCACTACCACAGGATTGACACTTGGGAAGAAAATGTCACCTGCCACAATGCAGTCATTGCCATTGTGAATCCATCATCAGCTGCTCCTTTGAGTATTTTTTCAGCAATACAAATGGATTTTATAGATTAAAAAGTAGCCTACCTCAGGTACTGAAGAATAACAGCAAAGTGGCAATTCAAATTATTCTAACCTATCTGGACAGGCTTCTTTTCTTTTCTTTTTTTTAAGAGACAGGAGTCTCATTATGTACCCCAGGTTGGAGTGCACTGGCCTGATCATAGCACACTGTAGCCTAGATCTCCTGGGCTCACATGATCCTCCTGCCTCAGCCTCCCAAGTTACTGGGACAATAGGCACATGCCACTGTGCCCAGCTGCATTTGATATTTCTAAAGCTCACTAACTCAACTTCCCAGTCTCAGTCTTCTTGCTGAATGTAAGAGTCATATCAATACATGGTCAACTTTCCTACAAAATAAAAACTAAAGCTAAATTATGCTTAATGGTAAAAGACTGAATATGTTCTCTCTAAGACTGGGAGCAAGATAAGTATGTGTGCTCTCACCACTCTTGTTAACAGAGTGCTTGACATTCTAGCCAGGAAATAAGGCAAGAAAAGGAAATTAATAGAATATACATCAGAAAGGAAGAAATAGAACTGTTTTTATTTGCAGGTGACATGACTCTCCATAGAAAAACCCAAGAAATCTTTTAAAAACTACTACAACTAATAAGTGAGTTCAGCAAGTTTGCAGAACACAAAATCAACATTAAAAAAATCATTATATTTCTATATACTAGTGATGAACATGTGGAAGCCAAAAATTAAATCAGAATACCATCTACATTCACCCAAAGAAAGTTAAATACATAGGTATAAATCTAACAAAACATATATAGACTCATATGCTAAAAACTGCAAAATGCTAATGAAAAAATTAAATAAGACCTAAATAAATGGAGATATATATAATGTTTATGATTTGGGAGACATGACATCATAGAGATGTACATGTTTCCCAAATTAATATACAGGTTTAAAGTATTTCCTTTAAACCTGGATCAAAATCCACGTAAGACATTTATAGAGATTTATAAGATTATTTGATAATTTATATGAAAAAGCAAAAAATTCTAGAATACAATTTTCTTTTTTTTTTTAAGTATAGCTGGACTTTAATTTCTAAGAAATAATCCTTCCCCCCTTAAAAAGTGAACAATTTAACTTACAAGATTAATAAGAAAAGAGAATCAAGGGGGGGGAAGGGCAATGTATGTAACCTTAACATTTGTACTCCCATAATATGCTGAAATAAAAAAAAAGAAAAAAAGAAAGAGAATCATGGTCTATTTATCTTCAAATGCCATAGGTTTTTGTGTGATTTTGTTTTTCTTTAATACTTAAAATTAATGTTAAATATCAGCAATCACTTTCAAGTATTGCTGGGCACTTACTAATTACAAATACTAACTCTTATATGTCATTCCACTCAACACACAATAAATACTGAGTAGGAATAAAGGTAGGAAATTGCAAGACTCTAGTTGAGAATATTTCAAATAAATTGTTTCAGTGGTCCATGTTCAATCCTCACTTTTCCTGTACTCTCTCACAAATTGATTAGGAAAAGAGATCAACAAAAGCATTTTGCCCATGTAGGAAGCAGCTTAACATTCAACATTGCCATGGCTTACAATAAATAGACTTAAATATGTTTGTCAAGAATGTTAAAAAGTGCAAATTATATCAGTAAAATTTTATTGGGAAATACAAGTGAGGGTGTGTAAACTTCTTTGCAGTATGGAAAAATTACTTTTGACCAAGCAGCATTTTTCTGACCAACTGCTAAGAAAACACTAGATTTAAGACTTAAAATACCAGCTTGAAGCTCTGACTGGAGGGGGGGACAAGGGCAATGTACGTAACCTTAATATTTGTACCCCCATAATATGCTGAAATAAAAAAAAAATAAATAAAAATGAAAAAAAAAAGACTTAAAATACCTAACTTATTCCTGAGAAAAAAAGACTTTCATATCCCAGAAACAGTGAGATCATAAGCCATCAAATTATCATTTTTAAACAGAATTAACTAAACACCTATCTCTATTTGGAAGGAGGCAGTTCTATATTGCTGACATAGATTTACTTTGTGGTTTTTTTTGTTTGTTTGTTTTTTATGGCTTTTTGGCTTTTTTTAATTTCAGCATATTATGGGGGTACAAATGTTAAGGTTATGTATATGGTCCTTGCCTCCCCTCCCCCCTCGAGTCAGAGCTTCAAGTATGACCATACCCCAGATGGTGCACATCACACTCATTATGTATGTATATACCCAGCCCCTCCCATCTGCCCGACATCCGATAAATGTTGTTCCTAAATGTCCACTTCGGTGTTGATCAGTGAAACCAATTTGCTGGTGAGTACATGTGGTGCTTGTTTATCCATTCTTGGGATACTTCACTTAGTAGAATGGGTTTCAGCTCTATCCAGGAAAATGTAAGAGGTGCTATATCACCATTGTTTGTTATAGCTGAATAGTACTCCATGGTATACATATATCACATTTTATTAATCCACTCATGTATTGATGGACACTTGGGTTGTTTCCACAACTTTGCAATTGTGAATTGTGCTGCCATAAACATTCGAGTGCTGGTGTCTTTTTTATAGAGTGTCTTTTGTTCTTTCAGGTAGATGCTCAGTAATGGGACTGCTGGATCAAATAGCAGATCTACTTGTATCGCTTTAAGGTATCTCCATATTGCTTTCCACAGAGGTTGCACTAGTTTGCAGTCCCACCAAAAGTGTATGAGTGTTCCTATCTCTCCACATCCACACCAATATTTATGGTTTTGGGACTTTTTCATAAAGGCCATTCTCACTGGAGATAAGTGATATCTCATTGCAATTTTGATTGGCATTTCCCTGATGATTAGAGATGTTGAGCATTTTTTCATATGTTTGTTGGCCATTATTCCATCTTCTTTGGAAAAGTTTCTGTTCATGTCCTTTGCCCACTTCTTGATGGGTTCTTTGATTTTTTTCTTGCTGATTTTCCTGAGTTCTAAATAGATTCTAGTTATCAGCCCCTTATCGGATGTGTAGCATGCAAAAATTTTCTCCCATTCTGTAGGTTGTCTGTTTGCTCTCATGACAGTTTCTTTGGCTGTGCAGAAGCTTTTTAGTTTGATCAGGTCCCATTTATTTATTTTTGTTGTTGCTGTGATTGCCTTTGGGATCTTCTTCATAAATTCTTTGCCTAGGCCAAAGTCTAGAAGAGTATTTTCAACATTTTCCTCTAGAATTCTAATAGTTTCGTACCTTAGGTTTAAGTCTGTTACCCAGTGTATGTTGATTTTTGTGAGAGGTGAAAGGTGTGGATCCTGCTTCAGTCTTCTACATGTGGCTATCCAGTTTTCCCAGCACCATTTATTGAATAAGGATTCTTTTCCCCATTGTATGTTTTTGTTTGCTTTGTCGAAGATTAGATGGCTATATGAAGATGGTTTTATATCTGGATTCTCTGTTCTGTTCCACTGGTCAATGTCTCTGTTCTTGTGCCGGTACCAAGCTCTTTTAATTACTGTAGCCTTGTAGTATAATTTGAAGTGTGGTAAATCGATACCTCCCATTTTGTTTTTGTTGCCTAGGATTGCTTTTGCTATAGAGGGTCAGCATCTTCTCATGCACTTCCCAGAATTTCCACAAGGGTGCAGAGCAGCACCATTAAATTGACACCAGTCTCGCTGCGCTGTTGGAATCCCAAATCCGTGGGCCTTCACCATGCTGGATTCTGCAGCCTAACATGAAACTCTATGAGCGATTTTCTGGGAGTCTTGCTGATTAGATTTTCAGGTCTTCTGAGCACTTTGTGTAGGGGTGTGTGTGTGTGTGTTTGACATAATCGGGACAACGTATTGGTCACTCCGTAAAACTGCCTTTCGTTTTGTCTGACGGATTCCTCTGAGGAAGGTGAGAGAATCCCAGCTTCATCCTTGAGACAATCACTGGTCTTGCTGTCGTGACTCAGAAGTTTCCCTTTGAGAAACCAGCAACTTGATTGTGCTGCGGGTCTTCTCACTCCGTTGGTATTGAAGTGAAATTACAAAAGGATGTATAGAAGACTTGAACATTCTTATCCTTCATACAGGGATCTAGACATCTTGTCAAGGTATCGCTGCAACCTGACTCTAGACTAGTCTATAGGCATGCACTGGGAAACTAAAAAATAGCAAATATATATACATATATAGAGAGAGTAAACAAGGATACGTAGACAAAATGCCCAAATTACTCTTTAGCAACAAGGGAGGTTCAGTATGTCGGGAATTTAAGGTGGTCTGCGTCAGCCACATTCTCCACTGTAGCTCATTCCAAATGTTTAGATAGCACTCTTTCCTAATCAATATCCTAACTTCCTCATAAGAGACCATATAAGGCTATGAATTAAACTAATAAAATTCGGCAAGCTTGAGGATCAAACGTTGTGTTTGGCTTACAACTGTTTCAGTTCTTCAACAGTTCTTGCAAAATCTCTTTCAGATTTTTATAGCACAGTCACAGAAAGTCCCTGAGTTTTAATTGATAACCTAAGCTAATAATTTAGAAGTCTTAGCTTGTTATTCTTTCTTTAAGACGTGCAGCGATATTAGTCACAATATCTCCACAGTACTCAGATTTCATGCCTACCCTTTGTGTGGTCCTATGGTAATAGCATTTGGAAGCCTAAAGCTTTGCCTTCAATTGGCATGTCACTACAGATGATCAAAGGAATGACTTAATTAGCTATTTTGCTACCATTTGCCATGGGCTGTGAAAATCCAATGTCTTCATCCCAAACCACGTCAATGAACCAATCCCAGCTCTCCACCACCCCGCCCCACCTTTCCCTGAGGATCTACTGCCTACAATCATTCCTGCTAAGAATTTTTCCATCAATTAATGTCTTGAAACTGTTTAATGAATGGTTCACATTTTAACTGGGAAAATCGGCAGGAATAAAGAGAAACTATACAGATAATACCACAACCAAAAATAGAACTAGAGAGCCTGTGTGCTGGGATGCTGCTACCGCCGCAACTGAATACAAGAACCACGCTTTGCACTGCTGTCATCTCTGGTGTTCAACACTGGATCCAAGCGCTGGCAACACAGATGCTGTTCTGCTGCCAACTTGATGCTGCTGCCACTGACACCAGAAAGAAATCTCCACTGTCCGTGTTTCTTTGTGTCGTTAGTTTCAAATTCAAAATCCCAGATGAGTGCATCTGATCGGCAGAGCCTAAGTCAAGAGCCTACATCCCAGCTGGCAGAGGAGCTAAAATACTAGATGTCTGTTCATTTCTACTTCTCTTTTGGGAGTCACAGAATTCCCCAAATAGGAAGGGGGTCCAAAAGCTGGATGTCAGTAATTACAAGTGTCCGTTACAAACATTATGCTCTGAGCAAACACCACAGGATGTAATAGATACACACAGAGTTTTTAGAAACCTTATTGAATACACACAGCACAGTGCTTCTCTCACAGCAGACACTAAGTAGCAATTACCACTAATATCATCACAGTAATTTCATAATCATTATCTTAATACTCTCCTAATCATGGTAGTCATTTTTACAAAATGTCAATCTACAGAAATCCGTGAACAAGGATTAAAGGAGGAAACAAAAATCTAGGGTAGACTGTAGAGACCAGTAACAAAGAGGACTAGACAGCCCCTTCTGACGCCATGGCAATCTGTAAGACTCTCCAAAAATTATACACAACCCCAGGGATGCAGGGAAAACACCAAATGGACTAAAATTAAGTGTCTTTCACCATAATGGATCAGAGACTTAAAACAGAAAAGTTGTTAGAGGAAAACAAAGAAAGGTATATTTCTTCCATACTTGAATGGTAGGCTGATATCTGTACCCAGTGTACCTATTTTCAGGTACCACTTACTGGTCAAGCCAGGTCCCAATATTGATGCCCTCAGGAAAGTTTCAGAGGACCTGCCACACCCCCTGTCCCTTTCTAGATTAGTCTTTAAGAGTTCTGTATGCCTTGGCCACCATACCAGATTGCCTTACCACGGTGAAAGTTGATCAGTCATTTATAGGCTACTCTGCAGCTTATAAGGTGATCTGGCCCCGGATTTAGGCCTTAGGGGCCCCTGTCCTCTCTCTTAGGAAGTATGAACTCAAGTCACACAGACATACAGAAACAATTGGTCTTAACGGCAAGAGAGAAAATGGCAGAGGAGGAGTTCTAGCTGGAATTAAAGTTGCATCCACTACCACTATTATTCACAGAAAATAGTTGGTGGTGAACAAAATGCCTCCTGGTCTTGACTCAGTATTGCAGATAACCGTGAATACAGCTAAATTGTAGACACCTGAAGCAGTCTTCTCAGCACTTTGGCAAAGTCCAAGAATGCCTGGCTACTTTTCCAGTCACGAACACAGCCTATCAGTGACGGCGCAGAGACGGCGGCCTGTCTCTCAACAGCTACTCCGCCCGTATTCCTTTCTAGTTTCATTCTGGGCAGCAAGGTACCTAGCTTGTCTTATACCTTGGTGTGTATAAATAAGTAGGAGTTCTTGAGGGACATCTGTAAAAGCTCCTTTTAAAAAGAACACAATGCTAACATGACTTTTTGGCATTTTCCTTTCTTGTTTTCTGATGGGAGGATCTGATAGCTGGAGCTGCGTCAGTCAACCGAATCACAAGATGACCTTGAGGATAAAAATCAAGTGTTGAGGACGGCAGAGCAGAAAGATAGGAGGCTGAATTCTTGCTGAGATCATGAAGCTGCCAAAAGAGCACTGCACTGCTACCTCAGGACTTCCCGAGCTTGAGAGAAAAACAAGCCTCTACCCTGTTTAAACCTGTTTTTTGTGTTATGAAGACTAACTCTAACACACACAAATGAAAAATGCACATTTAAAACTAAGGATTTAAGGTGACTTTGATTTTCTCAGTGCCTTACTCAAGCAACTTATTTCAATGCTAAACTAAATCCCTTGAATGGCCTGGACCTACCACTTCAGTGCTAAAATGTAACATTTAATATTAAAGATAGGAGTCACTTCCCATTCACCTTTCCTCTCAGATCAGTTCAATCAAGCCACGGTACTACAGTGCCCACAAAAACTGGCTTATGCTCTATGCACAAGCTCAATTGTTATTTCCAAGTTCTAACCCATCTTAACCACGGCAGTCTCAACCTCCCAGCTAAAGGCAGAACAATGATCAAATAGGCTGCTATGATTGTTAAAAATCCCAAGCCACCATATATAGGAGAGTACGGTCCAACCCTCCTGAATCATAGGGCATGTATTAATTACAGTGAATACTCTCAACCGTTATTACCTAAACCCTGAAAACTCAGTGGCTTAACAAACAAAATCCATTGTGGGTCAGGTGTGTGAAGAACACGTCTCCAACCAGTCGTTCAGGGACTCAAGCTCAATCTCCTCTGCTAGAAACTTTCTGCATCTTGAAAACAAAGGAAACAGCATAGGGGAGAGCATGGGAGATTTTTCAGGGGCTTGGAAATGGCATACATCAGTTCCTCACACACCTCATTGACAAGATTACAGGTACACGGCCACAAACAGCTGAAGGGATACAGGGAAATGCAGTTTACCTGTATGCTAAAAAATAGACAACAGAGTGTTTTGGTTATCCCTAGTATGTAACAAATTACCCCAAAACTTAATGGCTTAAGCTGATATTCTCTCTCAATTTCAGTGGGTCAGGAATTTGGGAGATTGGCCAGGTTGTTCTGCCCTGGGGCCTCTCATGAAGTTGCAGTCAGATATTCATCAGCACTACAATCATCTGAAGACTCAAGTGCGGCTGGGGGATCTGCTCCCGAGACGGTTTATTCACATAGCTGACACACTGCTGGCTATTGGCAGGCCTCAGTTCCTCTGAACATAGGCCCTTCCATTAGGCTGCCTGAGAATCCTCAGCAACGGCAGCTGGCTTCCCCCAAAGTATCTTTGGCTACAGGTCCGGGTGGCTTATAAACAGTAATTTCTCACAGTTCTGGATTCTGGGAAGTCTAAGATCAAGGCACCAGCAAATTTAACATCTGGTTAGGGCCCATTTCCTGGTTCATAGATGGCTGTTTAGCATCTGAAATATATAAAGAAATCTAACAACTCAACAATTTTAAAAACTCTACTTTGCCAGGAGCTATGGAACATGCTTGTAATCCCAGCTACTTAGGAGGATGAGGTGCGAGGATCGCTTGAGCCCAAGATTTTGAGGTTGTAGTGAGCTATGACACCACTGCACTCTAGCCCAGGCAACAAAGCGAGACCATGTCTCAAAAAAAAAAAAAAAAAAAAAAAATCCGCCACAAGATGGCTTAAGGCAGAGGGGGTCACGAACAGAACCAGCAAGACAATTCAGTGGTTGTGCACCTGATTTATTAAATATTAACACTTGCTTGACTAAGTCACTGGGAAAGACAATAAGCCTGAATAAAGCAGGGTCAACCCTCTTACACGTGATACAAAGGCTTCTCATTATTTTATTCTTTACTGTGGCACAAATCCCGCCAAAACTCCTCCCTAGACGTTACCCCACTATTAAGTAAAAAGCCATAAATATACTAGGTAAAGAAGGATGATTTTTTAAAATGCTCTTGGGGTGGGAAGGACTTTATGAAATAAAAAAATTGATGCATTAACTATACAAATATTTTAAAGACCATAACAAGGGAGCAAATAACAAATTGGGAAAAAATTATTTGTTACATGTAAAGAGCCAATGTCTCTACTCCTCCCAAAAAACTATCTTAAAATCACTAAGAACAAAAGAAATTTTAAAGAAAAACAATTTTCAACTGTCAAAACCCTACTAAAACTGTGTTTTTTAGAGATTAAAAATGGAAGAAATCTGTAAGCACAAAAAGAATGGGAGAGGAGACAAAAAAAAGACCAAGTAACAAATTTTGGAAGCTGGAGATTACCTACATAAAGGAGAGCCAAGAAACAGAGCTATTTTCCTTGTAGAACCTTAGAAAGGCTAGGGTATACGGTGAGACTAAAAACAGGTTTGGTTGTCAGTCTACACAAGAACCCAGACCCTGAGGTTCCCTCACCAACTCCACAAAGGCAGAATTGTGCACAACTTATTTTTGCTCATACATACACATTTAAAACTGAGTTTTCAATGGAAAAGTAAATTCTAGGTAAAACATTTTCAAGTCTTTAAATATTTAGATCGAGTTTATATAGCAAGAAAATACTAATGTATGGCTTCACATGGTCATCAAAGATTGTGTAACAAACCTACCTTCATCCTTTCTCAATTACCCCAAGAGCCCAGAAGAAACATATGGGCCGAACATAAACTTTTCTTTCTAGACCCAAAACTCACTTTCTGGATCAATTACAGCAGTACTCCTATGCCCTTAAAAAAAATGAGAGGATTAATAAAATTTCATCTGGACTAATATTTTACCCTGAAAGAATATTTCAAAGTTTAAGCTAAATTTATGAACTCTCATAATATGTCTTCAAAGACTAGTCCTAATATTATAACAATGCAATGTTCATATGCTGGGTCCTCCTTGGGAAGAAAAAATAAGAAACCTCCAAAATTATGAATCCACCCTCACACATTCCAACAAAGGTATTTTTAAAATAATAAATCAAATGCAGAATTCAGAGAGACTAAACCATGCAACAAAGTCTTTTATTATGTATGGGTTTTTTAAATTACTTCCTCAATTTCTCCATACACAGGCAAAAATGCGTTATTTAACGTATTGGAACTTACAAATCTGATCATTGCCTAGAGAAGGGAAAATTATCCCCAAAACATGCTTAACCAGGAGGCCAATTCATCTGCCGACCTCCAAGAACATGCAGATGAACATGATAGACAGATTGTCCCCCATCTGAACCTTCATTCACCACCATTCGATAACCCTTCTTCAGGCCCAGATCAGCAGCACATTTCTTGCCAACTATCATTAAATGTCCAAGAAGCTGGAAAAGAAAAAAAGTCTCTTAAGCATCGTCAATTTATAACTTCTTGCCATTAAATAGTAAATAATCAAGTTGAAATATCAAATTGAAAAACTGCCAAGTTGAAACATGCCTCTGGGCAAATATTTGGAACTCTCTGAATCCCAATACAGCAAAATTTACAATTGAAAATCCATTAAGACTAGGTATTTATTCATTGCGAATTTCAATAAATGAATTAAGCATAAAAATCTCTTCAATCAAAAAAAATTTTTAATTATATTCCAAGAGGTATTTAAGTTTTCATAATAAAGCAAGACAATATTGCTTTCTTGTTTTAGGGATGTATATCAATCAAGACAAGTTTGGTTATACTGTGGTAACAAACCACCCTAAAATCTGTTTAAAAACAAAGACATTTCTTATGCTTTCTACATGTTCATCACAAGCTGACTACGCTCTATATTCTACAACTTTTCCACTTTGGGATGACTCCAGGCTGATGGAGCAATCATAATAGTAGAGGGAAGCGAAAACAGGCAAACCAGGTGCTGGCTCTAAACGTTTCTACCCAAAAGGCATACCACTTCTGCTTGCATTCATTGGCCAAATCAAGTCTTATGACCAGGCATCAATGAAGCAGGAAGTATAATTAGCCCAAAGAAGAGTAGTATCTATGAACGATTATACAATCTACCATAAAGAATATGATGAAAAATTTTAACTGAGGCCTGTACCTCCTGGCAAAACCAAATAATTATTTTTTCGTTTCCTATGGAATCAACTGTATTAACTGATGAAGGGCCATTAAGCCCACTCTAACCGACTCATCTATGCATGGACCCTTTTTATTCAGGAATCTTGACTCAGAAATCCTTCTTTGCCGCTGCCCCAAACACCAAGGAAGCAAAGCCTGCTCTGGAGATCAGGACCTTTCTGAGGTACAAAAATTAACAAAGTGTGGTAATACTGTCTGCCTACTGTATTTATTTAACAGGGAACAAAAGGTATTAAAACATTGTCTCCTTTAGTGACCTTAAGTATCTCACTGACATTGTAAGAATCAACTTATGGCTTTGAACAGAGCAGGTGGGCATCCATAATATTCAGACTACAAATGCTCCTCCGTTTATGATAGAGTTATGTCCTGAATAACTCATCCTATATTGAAAATACCCTAAGTTGAAAATGCATTTAATACACCTACCCTGCCGAATATCACAGCTTGGGCTAGCTTACCTGACACATGCTCAAAACCCTTTTATTAGCATACAGTTGGATACAATCATCTAACCCAAATCCCGTTTTATAATAAAGGGTTGAACATCTCATGTAAGAGTTTTTACCACATAATGCTAACCAGAAAAAAAAAAATCAAAATCCAAAATTCAAAGTATGGTTTTTACTGAATGTCTATCGCTTTTGCACCATCACAGAGTTGAAAAATTGCAAGTCGAACCATAAGTCAGGACTATCTACACAATGGACCCTACTGCATGAGCAGCACAGTCTACTACCCTGGGGCTTACTAAGGTGATGGGAATAGAAACTTAAGACTATCTCCTTTCCCTCTTTTCTTGCCATAAGAATTAAAGGAGTTCCTTTCCTCAGCTTGTTAGAATGTTGGGAAGAGAGGTTAACTCCCCATTTTTGTTCTCCTACCATGGGAAATCGTAAGCAACGAACTGGTAGTTTAAGGTACTTTCTCCACCAACCCTTCTCCCCTTTAACTTTTATTAGAGAAGAAAGCTGCCAACACACAAATAGACTCCATAAGCAAATAGAGACAAACTGCTGACAGACTGGACCAAAAAACACACAGGGTGACCCAGAGTGAAATTAGATATTTGCCACAAGTCCCCAGACAATACAACAGATCTGGCAATGTCCACGGGAAAAACTACAGTAATCACAAGGAAGTTACAATGGGGAAGAAAAATATCTTGTCTTCAAACATTTTGGCAACCAAAGAAGTCCCCAGTCAGATCCTAAGAAGGGATGACTATTAAAAGCCCACATTCAAGAAATGGGCTTAAAGATTTGAAATGGTGAAAAATTCCCAATTTTAAAGTACAGATGGTCCCTGAATCATGATGGCTCAACTTATGCTTTTTCAACTTTACCACAGTGTGAAAGCAATATGCATTCACAGTAGAAACCGTACTTCAAATTTTGATCTTTTCCCAGACTAGTGATATGCAGTATAATACTCTTACATGAATTATATTCAACACTTTATTACAAAATAGGCTCTCTGCTAGATAATTTTGCCCAACTGCAGGCTAATGTAACTGTTCTGAGCATGTTTAAGACAGGCTAGGATGAACTAAAATGTTCAGTAGGTTAGATGTATTAAATGCATTTTCTACATATGATTGTCTTCAATTCACAATGAGGTTTATCAGGACATAACTCCACTATAAGTCAAGGAGCATCTGCACTGAATTATATATGGTATGTACCTATGCTGGTCACAAATTTAATTATGTGTTAGATAGTATTAAAGCTGGTTCAATAAATGTTTCATGGCAAAGAACTGTCTTCTATGTAAAAGAGACCGTAAAACTCTAATTTAGAAAGTTAACTGAGTAAAAACTAACATTCTACCTATCCTTACAGGCAAGAGCTGCATTTCAGTAAGAAGCTCTGACCTTAAAATGCCATAATCGTATAATTATACTGAATGTTAAAATGTTTTAATCTTTCAGTTACTGAAGATGGCATTTTACCATTAAGCTCTACTCACTCTAACCTTGGAACTCTATGATTTGTAAGAACATGATGAATTAAAAATTAATGCCCTGAAGTTTCAAAATATCTCACTTTAAAAAGGTACCCCCAAGCATATAATTCAAATATTGAAGACACAGTGTCCATTCCTGATTTCGACATTTAAAAAAATTTTGTGAAATACTACAGGTAAAAATGAAAGCATATGGCCGGGCGCGGTGGCTCACGCCTGTAATCCTAGCACTCTGGGAGGCCGAGGCGGGCGGATTGCTCAAGGTCAGGAGTTCGAAACCAGCCTGAGCAAGAGCGAGACCCCGTCTCTACTATAAATAGAAAAAAATTAATTGGCCAACTAAAAATATATAGGAAAAATTAGCCGGGCATGGTGGCGCATGCCTATAGTCCCAGCTACTTGGGAGGCTGAGGCAGAAGGATTGCTTGAGTCCAGGAGTTTGAGGTTGCTGTGAGCTAGGCTGACGCCATGGCACTCACTCTAGCCCGGGCAGCAGAGTAAGACTCTGTCTCAAAAAAAAAAAAAAAATGAAAGCATATGAACAATTTAAAAATAATAAAGTATTTATATATCTATCAGATCAAAAAATAGGACATTACCATACCCTGAAGTCTTCCCAGTAATCCTATTCAGTTACTTTCTCCACCTTCTCCCCCACTTCAGAGGTTACAAATCTTTTCTGTTTGTAATTTGCCTTTATACTCTTTAAGGAGTCTTTTGGTGAACATCAGCTCTTAATTTTAATGTGTTCAATTTAATCAACCTTTTTCTTTTACGGATACTACTTTGTTTCTTATTAAGGAATCCTTCCTACTGCTCTCCAGATGCAAATTAAATATAATAGTAAAAAAAATTATAAAATTAAAAAAAAAAAAGGAATTCTTCCTTCCCAACCCCAAGTCATAAAGATATTCTCTAATTCTGGCTTCTAAAAAAATCATTCCTAATAAGGTCTGTAATGCGTCTGAACTGATTTTTATGCAAAGCATGGGTCTGTGGTCCGATTTCATTTTTTGATATAAACAATAAGTATCCTAGCATCATTACTAAAAAGTCCATCCTGAAATGATATGTCCATGACTTGCTTCAAAAAAAAAAAAAAACCTAGAGGCAGGGAGAAATTAGGGGAATGCAAATCAAAACCACAGTAAGATACCACTTCACACCTATGAGGATGGCTAGAATCAAAAAAATAATAGAAAATGTTGGTGAGGATGTGGAGAAATTGGAACTCTCATACATTGCTGGTGGGAATATAAAATGATGCAGCAACTTTGGAAAACACTGGGCAGTTCCTCCAAAGGAGAAACATAGTACCATATGACCCAGCAATTCCAGTCCTAGGGATATACCAAAGAAAATGACAATACATGTCCACACAGATACATGTAACAAATCATCACAGCAGTATCCACAGTAGCCAAAGAGTGGAATATCTATCCCAAATATCCATCAAATGAAGAATATATAAATAAAATACAGACTATCTATACAAGGGAATATTATTCGGCCATAAAATAATAAAGTACTGAAACACGCTACAACACAAACCTTGAAAACATTATACTAAGTGAAAGAAACGGTCACAGAAGACTACATGTTGTATGATTCCACTTACATGGAATGTCCAGAATAGGCAAATCTAGAGACAGAAAGTAGATTAGATGTTGCCTAGGGTTTGGAGGAAGGGACTTGGTGAGGTGGGCAGAATGGAGAGTAGCTGCTAATGCGTATGGGTTTTCTTTTGCGGATGATGAAAATGTTCTCAAACTTACTATGGTGATGTCTGCAAAATTCTAAACATACTAAAAACCAGTGACTTCTATACTTTAAATATGTAGATTGTATGTTACATGTATATTAAATGTTATATGTATATTCTGTTGTCTTAAAAAATTTACTCAGGCCAGTCGTGGTGGCTGTAATCCTAACACTTTGCTTCTGAAGCAAGAGGATCACTTGAGGCCAGGAGTTCGAGACCAGCCTGGACAACATAGCAAGACTCCCATCTCTACAAAAAATAAAAAAAATTAGCCAGGCATGGTGGTGCATGCCTATAGTCCTAGCTACTCAAGAGGCTGAGCCAGGAGGATCACTTGAGCCCAGGAATTTGAGATTGCAGTGAGCTATGATCACACCACCACACCCTAGTCCAGGCGACACAGGGAGACCTGTCTCAATTAAAAAGAAAAAAAAGAAAGAAAGAAATAGTTTATTCAAAGTAATTAACCTTCTCTTGACCACTCATGGTTATAACTATTAATATAAAATTTAACTACAAATTAACTGTCATAGTATGCAATCCTATCCAACAGGATCACAGATATTAAAGCCTACCTAGCCATGTATAAAGTAGTTCCAGGATTGCAGTGTTTTTCAAGTTATATCTTTATTTCAGAGGTTTCCCAATTCCTTCTACAGAGCTAAATAATCTATTCTGAATACCCTAGATGTCCCTCTTTCTGTTTCTGGGCTGCTGCCTCTAATCCAGTAAGCAGCAAACTTTCTCTGCAAATGGCCACAAAGTAAATATTGTAGGCTTGTGGGCCAAATGGCTTCTATCAAAACTACTCAACGCTGCCTTTGTAGTGAAAAGGAACCATAGACAACAATGAGAGTGGCTGTGATCCAATAAAACTTTATTTACAAAAACAGGCAACAGGCCAGATTTGGCCCACAGGCCATAGATTGCCAGTGCCTGCTCTAATTTGTAGATTTAGTAACCAAACTTTTAGTCATACTAGGCATATGTAATTGAGAGCTGGAGAGGTTCACTGTGAGTTATATACCTGGACTTTATGATATGTGTTTTGGGTATACATGATTTAACTGATTTGTAGTTTCAAATATTAGTGATTTCAGTTATATACCTCCAATGTATCTGCACAAATCATCCTTTAACACAGTTTTCATTACTAGAATTTCACCCATAATTTCAATATTTTCGATTTATATATTTTTGTTGATTCGATCACATAGTATACCAATTCCTGAAATTATGACATGCCAATAAAATATAATACATTTCTAATGAAACAATACAGAGATTAGCATAGTCCCTATAAACGGATGACATGCAAATTCATGAAGCATTCCATAAAATTTTTTTTAATGTTTCTTATTTCTGAATGTCTCTGTTTTATCAAAAATCAAACTATTTATATGTTGTATTTAAGTCCTAATGGGTTTTCTGTTTTTCCTCAGTAACGCCTTCAGAAAGATGAAAATGTGGTATCAGTCTAAGGGCAAAATTTAACCTCCCAACTAAAAAAAATTGTGTTAGCAATTTACTTACACTTTCATCATCATCTTCTGCTGCAGAAATCTGGGATATGAATTTCTTGGGTATCACCAGAAAATGTGTTGGTGCTTGAGGGGAAATGTCATGGAAAGCAAGACACTAGGGAAAAGAAAAAAAAAAACAGTTTTAGTATATCAGTAGGCTAAAACTTTTTCTTTCTTTCCTTTTTTTTTTTTTTTTTTTAAGAGACAGGGTGGCCTTGCTCTGTCACTCAGACTGAAGTGCAGTGGCACAATCATAGCTCCCTGCAGCCTCGAACTCCTGGCCTCAAGGGATCCTCCCACCTCAGCCTCGCAAGTAGCTAGGACTACAGGCGAGCCATTAGGCCTGGGTATTCTTTCGATTATTTATTAAGCACTAACCACACAAGAGGCACTATACTAGATGCTAAGAAAACACAAATGTATGCAATACACATGATCTTATGGTCCTTCACACAGAATTTATAGAGTCTTATGGGAAAATGAAATAAATAAATAGAAGTGTAATTACCAAAGGTCACACATGTTACAAAGGAAAAGTAAAGGGTGAGATGATTATTACAGAAAAACCTGATTTAAATTAGGTGGTCGGGGACAACCACTCTGACACAATGACATTCAAAACGAGATCCAACGGATGAGCAAAATTACCCACGCTAATCCTCGTCCACCTCTCCAGTGTGATCTCAAGCAACTGTTCCTGATCAAGTCACACTGTCCGTCCTTCGTAACTCTCCACCCTCAGGGCTTTTTCAATGGCTGTTCCCTGAACTGCAATGATCCTCTCTCGCCTCAACCCCGAATTTGTCTAACACACACTGCTATTCGTTCCGATCCCAGCGTATATAACTTCTAAAAGAAACCTGTTTCCCCTCCCCCTTCCACCATGCCCAGGTCAGAGGTCTGTTTGTGCAATTGCCTCGTTTTTTCCTTTCCGGTTGTGACCGGTTTTGTTAATTATATATTTGTCCGATATTTGATTAATACCTATTTATTCTTCCCACTTCATTCAACTATTTAGGAAATACACCTGTTCTCTTCTGTAGAATTACAGAGTGTAAGTAGCATTTAGACAAATCACTAACCACACTAGAAGGGTCTGTAAATACAAATGCTGCATGAATGTTTCTGTGTATTTTGCTCCCTTACCGGAGGCAGAAGCTGCTGCATAAAACCGATCCATGCTTAACTGCCTCTCGAGCAGTTCCATTTGGTACTCCCTAAAAAACGCTGTATCATCTAGAACGCTTCGTGCTGTTGCGCTGTTGGACTTCGGTGGTTCAAGTCAGTGTTGCAACGATCGTTTATAAAAGGCAACTGCAAGCTTTTAAAAGGAAATATGCTTTTTCTAAAACAAAAGGGCTTCCCCCTAACTGGAGACAAATAAGGGTATTTAAATAAAATTAACCTCGAGGAACCTAATTCAGTCTTAGATAAGACAAAGCGAACGTCTTTCTTACATTTCTTGAAGTTAACTTAACAAAACGTTTGCAGAACTTGTTCTACCTAAACCAGCCAACCTCTTGCGCAGCTTTATCTGAGATCGGATGCAAACGAAACTGTCCACAGCGTAACTCACGCAAGATTTCCTAAAGTCGCGTCAACTGGGCTCTCACCTATAATGACGTCAGCAAAAGCTACGTTCTTAGGCCCCCGGCAGAAAGTGACCTTCCTGTCGAACGTAAGAGAAACCACCCGACATCTGCAAGCACAGACTCTCCCCCAGCGGGAGAGGTCAAAAGCGAGCGAACCCCGGCGCCCGTCCGCCCTCCCGCTCGACGTCCCCGCCCCGGCTGGGGTCGCGGCGAGGGCGGCCGGCGGGCCGAGCGGGGGCAGCGCCGGCACGAGGGCCCGCAGCCGGCGGAGCGCGGGAGATCGCGGAGATCGGGCCCGAGGCGGCGCGATCGGGTTTCCTCCTGTCAGGCAGAGCGCCGGCGAGATTTCCAGATTCCCGACACCTGCGGGCGTCCACGCCGGGGACCCGGGGCGCCCCAGCACGCGCCCAGGCCCCGCGCGGCGGCGGCCCGGCCCGCGCCCGGAGCTGATAACGCGTAACCGGAGCGCCGGCACGCGCCGGCTGGCCGCCCCGGAGCGCCCGGGCCCTGCCCGCTGGCGGGGGGCCCGCTCGGCCGCACGGCCGGGTCCCTCCCCGTCGCTTCCCGCCGCCTCAGCCCGCGAGCGAGGCGGTGCCCGGCGCCTACCCGGTCATCCTCGAAAATGATTTTGGCCGGGATCTCCTTGCGGATGATCTTCCCGAAGATCGTGTCGCCGCCAGGCCGAGCGACCTGAGCCTTGGCGATCTCATCTGCCATGCCGGCCTCCCTCCCGCGCGGCGGCCAGGGCACAAGCTCCGGAGGCCGGAGGAACGAGCGAGCGCGCGGCGGCGGGAGCGCGCGGCCAGGCCTGCGCGGGGACCGCTGCCCGCGCGCCCCGCCGACCCTGCGCGTGCGCACTGGAGGGCGGGCTGCGGGTGCGGCGGGTGCGGCGGGCGCCGGGAGCTCGAAGGGCGCCGCTCGCGACACCCGCAGGAGGCAGGCTCTGCACCCGAGGTTCCTGCGAGACGCACCGACGTCGTTTTCCTTTCCTGCCTCCTTGTCTTCTGGGAGAATGCAGTTACTGGTGTAAGCCCTTCATTTATTTGCCTGTGGACGCTTGTAGGAAAAACTGGATACTGTAACGGGAAAGATTTGATGGTTCCAGTGGTCCTGGCCGTGTGTGCTGGCTGAGACACCGCAGCACTTCGCAGCTGCTGAAGGTCTTGGCTCCAGCAATTAAGCCCTCCCGGCGTCAGGATTTTTCTCTCTGTAGCAGCGGTTCTCAACCTTGACTACGCATTAAACTCACCTGGGGAGATTTTCAAAATCCCCGTGAACCTGGTTGCTCCCCAGATCAACTAAATCCTAGTCGCTGGGGACGAGGCCCAGGCATCAGTAGTTTGTAAACCTCTCTAGATCGTTCTACAAAGAATTTTTCTGAGCAGTAATCAACATAATATAAAATGCCCCACCTTAAAAGAATGACGCTTTCCTTCATCCCACATCCCTCTCCCTATCTTTACTCCTTTGTAACAGAATTTTCTACGCACTGTGTCCACTTCCTCCTCTTTTAGTTTTGAGACCATTTCCCTCTTGTCAAGATCACTAAGGACCTTGACTTACAAAATCTTATAGGCAATTTCATTTACCATCATACTCGACTTCTTGGCACCATTCGCCACTGTTGACCACTGCCTCCCTTCAGCAATAGGAGGCAGGAGAGTCTTCACTCTCCTACCTCCCTGGACGCGATTTCTCCTTCACAGGAAGCCTCTAGTTCCAGACCTCTCAATGGATTTCCTTCTTAGGCCTCTTCTCTGGCAACCTCAAACTCCGAGGCTCAAGCAATCCTTCTGCCTCAGCCTCCCGAGTAGCTGGGACTACAGGCATGCGCCGCCATGCCCGGCTAATTTTTTCTATAAATATTTTTAGTTGTCTAGCTAAATTCTGTTTTTTTAGTAGCGATGGGGTCTCGCTCGTGCTCAGGCTGGTCTCAAATTCCTGACCTCCAGTGATCCTCCCACCTCGGCCTCCCAGACTGCTAGGATTACAGGCGTGAGCCACGGTGCCCAGCCTCAAGTGTCCTCACTGAGAAAAATTAACTATACCTCCTGAACTGCCTTATATGATTATACTTTACCACGTTGTCTTGGCAAAATTATTGATGGTGGTTCCCTTTAATCTCAAAAGTGTCCCATTTCGTACTTTTCCTATCAAAGACTAGGACAATTGATGAGCTCTAAATAATGTCTATAAATTAGGTAATAGTTTTGAAGTCATGTTAATTCCCTTTCATAACCACAGCAAAATAATCAAAATCAGTTAGTCTAGGGAGGGGCCCTATCATTCGGGTTTCTAACACGTTTCCAGCTGATGCAGTTTCTGCTGACCCTGAAACCACACTTTGAGAATCACTGATGTAAGAGAATGTGTTTGTAGGAAAAAAACTCACTGAATTTTTTAGGGCTATAAGGTATCATGTCTGTAACTCACTCT
Organism: Lepilemur ruficaudatus; assembly: GCA_963574885.1. NCBI lineage: Eukaryota > Metazoa > Chordata > Mammalia > Primates > Lepilemuridae > Lepilemur > Lepilemur ruficaudatus. Next base: position 18,296 of record CAUYRT010061767.1, on the reverse strand, counting down.
CAAACAGTTCAAGGATAAAAAAACGTCCATATGTAGATGAGTAGAGAGAGAGAAATGATAAAGCAATGGTAAGATGTTAACATTTGCTGAATCTGAGTCAAAGATAAATGCAAATTCTATGTATTATTCTTGCCACATTTCTGTAAGTCTGAAATTGTCAAAAGGTTAAAACAAAAATTATTTGCTGGTTTGGATAATAAATATAGTAAACTTTCACTCGGTCTGAAGGCTTTATTGTCTATAGAGTTATGATTCTCAAGTATTTATCTCCTGATCTACCTCTCCTCGTAATTCCAGGCTGGTCTATGATACACATTACTGCCTACTCACTACCTCCCTTTGGATGTCTACCAGGCACTTCAAATTTGTTTTTACTCCCCCTACAACAAAACAAGATCTCCTCCTGCATCATTCTATATCTACTGTACCAAAATTCACCCAGTTGCTCAAGGCAAAAGCCTTGAACTCATCCTTAAATATTCCCTCCACACTTTCAACACATATCATGAATCTAATCACTTCTCACCTCCTCTACCCCCATTACCCTAATCCAAACTACTATCATCTCTTGCCTGGAGTGCTTTGAGAGCCTCTAGTTGGAGAGTCTCTTTACTTCCACTATAGTCAGTTTGCCACAAAGCACCTAAAATGATCTTTATAAAATATAAATCATCACATCATTCTCCTGCTAGTAATATTCCAGTGCATTCCATCACAGAATACAATCCAAAATGCTTACCTTGATATATAAGGCCCTATGTGATCAGGCCCATGGCTGCTTCTCCTACCTCATTTCCTACCATTTCAACCTTATGGATTGTCTTCACCCAGACTGGGTGTGGTAGGCAGAAGATGCCCAAGTCCTAATCCCTGGATGCTCTGAATGTGTTACTTTACCTGGCAAAATGGGCTTTTGCAGACATGACTAAGGATCTTAAGGAGAGTCCTGGATTATCCCAGTGGGCCCAATGTAATCACAGGGGCCCTTGTAAGTGAAAGACACCAGAGGGAGAATGCAAGGAGATGTGATGACAGAAGCAGGAGTGAGAGTCAGAGATTTGAAGATGTTCCTTTACGGGCTTTGAAGATGGAAGGGGCCATGAACAGGTGGCATTTTGGAAGTCAGAGGTCCAAATTAGGTTTCAATGAGCTAAAATCAAGGTGTTAGCAAGGCTGTGTTCCTTCCAGAGGCTTTAAGGGAGAATCAATTCCTTCACCTTGGCCGGGTGTGGTGGCTCACGCCTGTAATCCTAGCACTCTGGGAGGCCAAGGCGGGAGGATCCCTCAACGTCAGGAGTTTGAAACCAGCCTGAGCAAGAGCAAGACCCCGTCTCTACTAAAAATAGAAACAAATTAATCGGCCAACTAAAAATATAGAAAAAAATTAGCCGAGCATGGTGGCACATGCCTGTAGTCCCAGCTATTTGGGAGGCTGAGGCAGAAGGATCGCTTGAGGCCAGGAGTTTGAGGTTGCTGTGAGCTAGGATGACGCCACGGCACTCACTCTAGCCCAGGCAAGAAAGCAAGACCCTGTCTCAAAAAAAAAAAAAAAAAATTCCTTCACCTTTTCCAGTTTCTAGAGGTAGCCTGCTTTCCTTGGTTTGTGGCTCCTTCTTCCATCTTCAAAACCTGCAGTGGAGCATCTTCAAACTTCTCTCTGGCACTGCTTCCTTCTTTCACTTATAAGGATCCTTGTGATTACATTGGACCTACCAGATAACTCAGGATAATCTTATCATTGCAAATTCTTGATTTAATCACATCTGTAAAGTCCTTTTTGTCACATAAGGTACCACAATCAGAGGTTCCTGGGATCTGAATATAGACATCTTTGGGAAACCATTATTTTGCCTACTACATAGCTCCATGATCTCACACGATAAACACGTTGCAATTGCCTGTTTAGTTCTGGGACTTACCCTTTGAGATGCAGAAAATCAGGACATGTTTCCAGAAAAACCAGAATAGTAAAGAGCCATCTCATTTGTGAAACAGGTGAAGGAAACATATATAGCTCTAACTAAGAGAAGCCACAGGACTAAACTGATTTTGGCACTATAGCAACTATATTTTAAAATATTGCCAGATGAGGGGTTTTGGTTAACTGAATTCAGGACCCTAGTTAGCCAGAAATTATCAAAATAAATTACGAATTTTCAGGAAATTGGGCTATGATTCTAAACTGGAAATGAAAAAAGGCATCTTTTAATCATTGTAAGAATTCAGGAGGCACAATGCAATGTCACAAAACCACCTAATTTATTGTTTCCTGGATAAAAGACAATACCTAGTACATTTGACTTAATTGCTTGATTATATTAAATGCTCTTCTGCAAATCTAATGCACTTTTTAAAAAATTCAATTATTATCTTGCTAGTCTCATGATGATTTACAGTATTCTTCAAAATAACATAGAGTACAGAGAAGGAAAAGGGCCTTGGTAATCCACTGGTCGAAATCTTTCATTCTTAATTTTTTAAAAAGTCAACTTTACCTAAAAGTTAGTCTGAAAGGCTGTTGTGGTAGGGAAGGCAAATAAGGATTATGCAAAAGGAACAAAGTTAAGATTCTTCTTGCAAGATCATACATTAAAACGCACTTAACTGCTTTGTAATTGTTTGTGATTATCATGCTGCTAATAAATTACCCATTTCCGACCTTTTTATCAGCAAAACCAAGGAGTAGAGCAATTTGAGTAGGCAGGATGTGGAGGGTAAGACTAGGGTTTGGGGTCAGGTGTAGTAGGTTTATTGTAATATATATTTCAGACCTGCATTTACTAGCATGTGAACTTGAACAAGTAACTCAGTCTCACTTTACAGGAGAAATAAATGAGAGAATGTAGGAACAGAACTTTTTTTTTTTTTTTTTTGAGACAGGGTCTCATTCTGTCTCTGGGGTTAGCGTGTAGTGGCTAGATCATAGCTTGCTGCAACCTCAAACTCCTAGGATCAAGTGATCCTCCTCCGCAGCTGAGACTACAAGTGCACACCACCACACCTAGCTAGTTTTTAATTTTTTTGTAGAGGCCAGGCGTGGTGGCTCACGCCTGTAATCCTAGCACTCTGGGAGGCCGAGGCAGGCGGATTGCTCAAGGTCAGGAGTTCAGGCCAGCTGGAGCAAGAGCGAGACTGGTCTCTACTAAAAATAGAAAGAAATTAATTGGCCAACTAAAAATATATAGAAAAAATTAGCCGGGCATGGTGGCGCATGCCTGTAGTCCCAGCTACTCAGGAGGCTGAGGCAGAAGGATCCCTTGAGCCCGGGAGTTTGAGGTTGCTGTGAGCTAGGCTGATGCCAGGGCACTCTAGCTCGGCCCACAGAGTGAGATTCTGTCAGTCAGTCAATCAATCAATCAATCAATCAATATTTTTGTAGAGATGGGATCTCCCTCTGCTGCCCAGGCTGGTCTCAAACTTCTGTCCTCAAGCGATCCTCCCGTCTTGGCCTCTCAAAGTGCTAGGATTACAGGCATGACCTACCGCGTCCAGCCACAGTAGAACTTTCAGAAGTCAGCGTTCAAATTAATGTCCACTGTAGTTGTTAGGGCTTGGCTCTTATTTATGCACATTTCCAAAGAGACTGCCTTACTCTGGAAACGTTAAAACAAGGCCCTTCAATAGACTACCCTAACCCCCAAGCAGGAGGTAACAACACCCGGGTGCCGAAGCCATTCCTCACAAACCAAGCAGCTTATGCACCGGAGGTTCCCGTGGTCGGAAGTGACTCTGCCCCTAACTAACATGGCGTCCAGGGGATTTCCGTTCTCCTCTGGCCAGTAATCGACCTCCGCGGATTCTCGCGGTTTTACCAATAGCCAGCGGCTGAGCAAACACCTCTCCCTCGTCCTTCCGAGGAAGGCGGGGCTACAAAGGAGATACCGCGTGGTGATTGGTTGTGGCGCTTTAGGAACATGGCTACAGGGACTCGGACAGTCCAACCCCGGCGTTGATTGGTTGCCGAGAAGCGGGCGACTCGACCGCTGGAGAGGGGGCCGCAGCGGTGAGGAGAGCCATGGGTCAGGAGGCCAAGGTGACAGGGCCCTGGGAGGGGATGGGTGCGATGGCGACGGGGAGCGTACGTTGCGAAGGTTGTCTGGAGGGTGGGGTTCAAGACCCTTTACGGAGGACGTGGCCGTTGCCCTAGAGGAGCCGAATGACCAATCCCGAGGGGCGGTCGAGGGTCTGTGCAGGTGCTGGAGGGAGGTAGGCACCTGTGAGGCTCCTGCTTATCAGTACTAATGGAGTACGGAGTGTTTATCCGTGATACGAGCCCGCGACTTGCCGCTTTGCCCGCATTTCACCTCCAGAGTATTGGTCTGAGGGACCCATTTCACATCCCTGGGATGTGTAGGAGACGCCGCAGGCAGTCCTGAGCTACAACCGTCTAATGAACTGAAAAGTTTGTTGGGATAACCGGAAGGTTCACAGACGTCTAGCTACCGAGGAGACTGAGTCCTTGCAAAATTATTTGCCAAAGGTAACACTTAGCGAGACAGCAGGCGCTGGTGAGACCTGAGTGCTCTAAATGAGCTCGGGATGTGCTGGCCCTGCCCGGGTCGTCTCTCTGAGGACCTGGTCTGAAATTCGTTTCTTGTCAAGCCAATGCACGTTCCTGACAGGTGCACAATTCTCAGGAGCAGCCATCCTTTAACCTTACATGTCATCAGCGTGGCTGATTGGAACCTGTAGTTGTCACTGGCTGAACCATAGGCATGGAAGGGGGAAAGGGCCTGCTATAATAAGGTGAGGAAAAGTCATGCTTATGGTTGATCAATATGTAGCCACCAAGCGGTTCTCATGTACTATTGAACTTGGTGTTCTCCGTACATTTTAATACACGTTGTAACAACAATAGAAACAGAATTGTACGGGGCTATTCATTCAAAAGTTTATTGCATCCATAATGGTGTTGATAATAATAGCTGGGCAGGGCACGGTGGCTGACACCTGTAATCCTAGCATTATGGGAGGCCGAGCCAGAGGATCGCTTGAGCTCAGGAGTTGGAGACCAGCCTGAGCAAGATCGAATTCTTGTCTCTACAAAAAATTAAAAAATTAGCTCTGTATGGTGACCCGGACCTGTTGTCTTGTCCCAGCTACTTGGGAGGCTGGGTCAGGGGTATCACTTGGTTTGAGGTTACAGTGAGCTATGATGATGCCACTACACTCTAGCCTGGGTGACAGGGTGAGATTCTTGTCTTCAAATAATAAGAAGAATAAGAATAGCAGTCAACAGCCAACATTTAGCCTATACTATCTGGGCATAGTGGATGTGACAATAAACTGACTACATTTGCCTTCATGGAGAAATTAGCAAGTATAATTATAGTTGTAATAAGTGCTTCTAATTGAAAATACAGTGTGTTTGTGAGCATATAAATAGATTTAACCTACCTGGAGGGATACAAAAAAAAACCTCCAAAAGTATAAGTAAAGTTGGTTGAGACCTGAAGTTTGATTATAAATTAGCTAGGAGAAGAGAGAAACGAGTCTTCCAGAAAGAGGAACTAGCATATCGTAAGTCCTTGAAGTGGGAAGTTGCTTGGAAAACTTGAATCCAAATGACATTAAGTAGGATTCATTTCAAAAACACTTTTGGAAGCCAGGCTCGGTGACTCACGCCTGTAATCCTAGCACTTTGGGAGGCCGAGGCGGGTGGATCGCTCAAGGTCAGGAGTTCGAATCCAGCCTGAGCAAGAGCAAGACCGTCTCTACTATAAATAGAAAGAAATTAATTGGCCAACTAAAGATATATATAGAAAAAATTGGCCGGGCATGGTGGCGCATGCCTGTAGTCCCAGCTACTCGGGAGGCTGAGACAGAAGGATTGCTTGAGCCCAGGAGTCTGAGGTTGCTGTGAGCTAGGCTGACGCCACGGTACTCACTCTAGCCCAGGCAACAGAGTGAGACTCTGTCTCAAAAAAAAAAAAAAAAAAACACTTTTGGTAGGGCCTACCATGTATAGAAAGCTAAATGTGGAGGATACAAAGATGACCAAAAAGCCTTTGAGGAAGTATGGAGCAACAGTGAATAAGCATTTAACAGCATACAGTGTAGTAAGTGCCCAGTGCTGTGGATATACTTGGGAAGGGCATGTTGCCGACACGTAGAAGGGATAGGTAAGTAATGACTATCTAAAGTGAAACCTTGTACAGAAATTACATCATACACTCTTATAATTAACCCATTATTCGAAAAAAAATTGAGGTAAAAAGGCTAAGAAACTTGTCCAAGCTTATAAGTGACAATGTCAGATTCAAACTGATCTGACTATAAAGAATCCGCTTTTCATACGTACTGCTCACATTTGCCCAATCAGTATAAGTAAATGAGGATGAAAAGACAATTTGTGAGCTAGCTTTCTGGTTTTCTTTTTGTGTTTGTTTTAAAAGACAGTGTCTCTGTTGCCTGGGTTAGAGTGCAGTGGCAAGATTATAGTTCACTGTAGCCTCAGACTCCTGGGCTCAAGCAATCCTCCTGCCTTATCCTCCTCAGTAACTAGGACTACAGGCACGTATCACCACACCTGGCTAATTTTTAAATTTTTGGTAGAGACAGAGTCTTGCCGTGTTGCCCAGGTTTGTCTTGAACTTCTGCTCTCAAGCAATTCTCCCACCTTGGCCTACCAAAGTGCTAGAATTGTAGGCATGAGCAACCACGCCTGGCCCAGTTTCTGCATTTTAATAAAAATTTATTAGCCCCAACATGGTAAAAGCTCCAATAGCTCCATGACAATAATGATGACATTTTCTTTTTCTTACACTAGGCCTTCTTAAAAAAGAGATTGTCTTTGTTGTACCAGTGGAGTCACCTTTCTTTCTCTCTTTTATTTCCTTAAGTGGCATGTAAAACCGTGAGATTTACTTACCTCTCACTTTCTTAATTCTGGCAACATGTCTTCCACTGCTCTTGCATTATTAAACTCCCTGGGTTTCTATGATGCCTATAAAGTCCATGTTTCTACTGACAGTCTCTTGCAGGCAATCTAGGTATTAACTATCAAGCACCTCAGAATTCTTCCAGCCACCACACATTAATTCCAAAGCCACTTCCATATTTTTAGGTATAGGCCTACCTCAGAGATATTGCGGGTTCAGTTCCAGACCACTGCAGTAAATCGAATATCACAATAAAGTGAGTCACACAGTTTTGGGGTTTCCCAGTACATATAAAAGTTATGTTTACACTACACTGTAGTCTATTAAGTGTGCAATAGTGTTTTGTCAAAAAAAAAAAAAACACAGTATACATACCTTTATTAAAAATTACTTTATTGCTAAAAAATGCTAACGATCATCTGACACTGCAGCAAACATAAACTTTTTACTACTGGAGGGTCTTGCCTTAATCTTGATGGCTGCTGACAGACTGATCAGGTTGGTGGTTGCTGAAGGTTGGAATGGCTATGGTAACTTCTTAAAGTAAGACAACAATAAAGTTTGCCACATTGATTGACTCTTCCTCTAACAAAAGACTTCTCTGTAGCATAGGGTGCTGTCTAATAGCATTTTACCCACAGTAGAACTTCTTTCAAAATTGTACTCAATCCTCTCAAATTGTAGTCAATCCTTCAAATCCTCCTGCCTCAGCCTCCTGAGTAGCTGGGACTACAGGCACGCGCCACCATGCCTGGCTAATTTTATTTATATATATATATATATATATATATATATATATTTATATATATATTTTTAGTTGTCCAGCTAATTTCTTTCTATTTTTTTAGTAGAGACGAGGTCTCACTCTTGCTCAGGCTGGTCTCAAACTCCTGAGCTCAAACTATCCTCCCACTTCGGCCTCCCAGATCCTAGGATTACAGGCGTGAGCCACCATACCCGGCCTAATCTTTGCTTTTAAACATTTGTTATCCAAGAGCTTTGAGGGGTTTTCTGAACGTTCCTTTTATAAATTTGCTATAGCTTTTAAAAAATGTTATTCCATGTTTGCAGTAACTTATGTTTCTGAGGAAGTTTGTTATGGCTGTTTGGTTTTTTTGTTTCATTTTTAAGTTTTCTGCTCCCTGTTTCCTCTTTCTGTTTTGGTTTTTGGCTTTGATGTTATAGGCTTTTTAATATTGATATATGTAAAACACTTATATTTATGACAGATATTTATACTTATGTTTATATGGTAGCTAGCACTCAGTATGCTTAGTAAACGTTAGATATTATCTGGAGAACGGACTGGAGCAAAGAAGGGAATGGTGTCAGAGTGACAAACCTTTGTAAGTAGTGTACATAAGAGATGGAGAAAATCTGAACTTCAGCGGGTTTGGGGATGGAGGATATAAAAAAAGATTAGAGAGACATTCCTAACATTTCCACATGAAGAGTAAGGTAGATTTAAAGGATGGCCTACAGATTTTTGGCTTGAAAAACTCTGTGGCCTCCATGACTAAAACTGAGAAAACGGGAGGAAGAGCAATGTTGAGAGAACAATATTAAGTACTTTTTTTGGACTTCAGTGTGAGATGACCTCAGCCTATCACTAAAGCCTCTTCACAGTTCTAAAATGCCAGCTCTCTTCTCTCTGTTTTTTAAGTTCTGACTCAGAATAGTCATAAGTCTCCACATTCCACTTCCCCTTTAAGAAATTGCAGTTAAACTTGTTTAAATTATCTGAAACATCTTCCTTCTAGACTCTCGTAAGATGTAATAAGTGCATGATTTTGTGTGTGTGTGTGTGTATGATTTTAAGAACAGATGAAAGCCTCAATATGGTAAGAATAATGAGAATAGATATATACCAGACGGGTAAAGTTGGTTACCTTAGCAGACTGATTTTTACTAGGAGGATTATTAACTTTTTAACCATCCTTGTTTTATTCATTTTAAAGAACTTTGTATGATATTTATAAATAAAGCTAAAAGTTTTTTAAATCTAAAGATAAATAATCAAGGGAAAGTTATTTTGAGAAGCCCTGATTTTTACCAGCTATTTTGAAAATAGTCTAAGAAACAAAAAGAAAGAAATAATGTTTAATCCTTATAATATAATTATGGAAAAAGTGAAATGTTGTCATTTGAGGTCTGAATTCTGGTTTTCTTACCAGGTTTTACAGCTCTTTAAAACATTGCACAGGACCAGACAGCAAGTTTTTAAAAACGATGCCAGAGCATTAGAAGGTAAGTACGTTTCTTACCCCTTAGGAGCAAGTCTGTTCTTTAGGTGACTACTAATCTGAGAGACCCTGTGTGGTCAAGACCCATCTTAGGGAACGACCTTCACTCTCTCTCCTCTAATTTGTCTTTTATAAAGATTCATTTACATTATACTTCTTTGAGGAGTGCTTAAAGAAAATTTCTACAAGATCAAATTTTCATAAAGAATCAGCCCAAAAAAAGGGGTCAGAATTACAGTATTCTCCATTGCTTGCCTTGTGTTCAAGCTATTAAACCTTCTCTGTAATATAATCAAATTTTCACGTTCTCTAAGAGCAGCTACTAGCATGTTAATGCCTTGTGTCACTCTAGAAGTCACAGCAGTTGGGAAAGAACATGCATTCCAAGTGATTCCAAATTCAGTATCTCATTGTTTTAAGTAGTTTCTATTTCATGTGGAAGTCACAGGCTCTAAAGCTTAAGTTCTGTGTTGGTCATATTCAGTTCCAGTCCTCATACATTTCTAAACCTCCGTGAGAGGTCACCTAGGTAGTATACCCACCGTCCCTAGGAATGGTGTATGTGTCATATTGTATGTACTTTACATGAATTCCTGATTTAATTCTCATAACATCTGTATAAGATAGTTACTATTATAATTCCTATTTTTGCAAATGAGAAAACTTACAAAATGTGAAAAGATTTGCCCTGTATCATACTCAGTAAGAGGTAGACTAGGATTTTGCCTAAGCAATCTGATTCTAAAGCTCAAACTCTTAACTGCTTTACATATTGAAATGTATCAACCATAAAAGGAAGTTTTTATGGCTATTCTCCATCAGCATGGCATATTTTTGTTGCTTTAAATTTTTTAAGTGAAATAATTATAAGAACAGCTAACATTTATTGTATTTTTGCTAAGCACTTTATACGAATTATTTCATGAAATGCTCACAACACAATAAGGCCAGTCAGGTTAGACTAAATTATGCTACTGCAATGATACCAAAGTCTCAGGGATGTATGTGAACAAATTTTATTTATCACTTACTTTACATGTCAGACAAGACATTTAAAATTATATATATGTGTGTGTGTATATATATCTTCTTTATTGCTATATTTTCATTTTAATTGTTTTGTATGTGTGTATATAGTTTAAGACACTTGTATGTACTGAGTTTTGTCATCTTAAAAAATCATTTTAGGCCACATGCAGTGGCTCACACTTATAATTCCAGCACTTTGAGAGGTCAAGGTGGGAGGATCACTTCAGGCCAGGTGTTTGAGACCAGCTTGGGCAACAGAGCAGTATCCCATCTCTACAAAAAAATAAAAAAAAACAAAAATTAGCCAGGTATGGTGTCATGTGCCTGTAGTTTCAGCGACTTCGGAGGCTAAGGTGGGAGGATCGCTTGAACCCAGGAGTTGGAAGTTGTAGTGAGCTTATCATGCCACTGCACTGCACTGCACTGGGCAACAGTGTGAGACTCTGCTTTAAAAAAAAAAAAAAAAGACATTTTAATCTAAATCCTTAGATGTATAGAAATAAAGCATTAAATTGGATTTATTGGAATCCAATAGTTACAGGTACACAAACAAAGTTGGAACTAAAAATCAGGGGAAAAATACTTAGAGTGCCAAAGGTCGAAGGTTTATAGTAGGTTACTTACAAATTTGGCAGCCTGTCAAAAGCTCTCTGAGAGATTTCTTATTCTTATGCTTTGTTTTGTTTTTTATGGGGACAAAACTGTTTCCTATTCTAGAGAAGTAGTTATTCATACAGAGTAATATAATGAATAACATATAAATTATTGAGATCGGAATTATAGATTAGAAAAGGAAATAACTGTATATATTTTTTCTCTCTCTAGCAGCCAGAATAAAGATCAATGAAGAATTCAAAAGTAATAAAAACGAGACTTCTCCTAAGAAAATAGAAGAGGTATAGTAATTGAGTTTTTCAATTACAATAAAACTCCTAAAATTTTCTTGGCAAAAAGGAAGGAAATGATGAAAATAGAGGAGTTATGTGAAATAAAAATCATTACTTGATAGTTAAAGCCATCACAACCGTAGATAACCTTCACTTATTTGGCATGGCTCACCTCCTCAGGGTCACCTGCCTACCTACACCCAAAACACAGCAAGCTGTCCCGCAGAAAGAATATGGAAGTAGCCATGGTCAAAGCAAGGGCAGCTGAACCAATCCAGAAACCCCAGAAATTCTATCTTCGCCTACAGCAAGTGACTAAAACTAAGGAGAGTGAGTATTGTATTAACTCAGAACTACAGAGGGAACTTCTGCTCTTTTAGCTCAACTACGCAGTTAGATTTTTTTTTTTTTTTTGAGACAGAGTCTCACTCTGTTGCGTGGGCTAGAGTGCCATGGCGTCAGCCTAGCTCACAGCAACCTCAAACTCCTGGGCTCAAGCGATCCTCCTGCCTCAGCCTCCCAAGTACCTGGGACTACAGGCATGCACCACCACGCCCGGCTAATTTTTTTTTTCCTATATATTTTTAGTTGGCCAATTAATTTCTTTCCGTTTTTAGTAGGAACAGGGTCTTGCTCTTGCTCAGGCTGGTCTCGAACTCCTGACCTTGAGAGATCCGCCCACCTAGGCCTCCCAGAGTGTTAGGATTACAGGCGTGAGCCACCCGGCCCGGCAAGATTTTTTTTTTTTAATTCCTATCTTGGCAATGACATAAATAGCCACAAACAGCTTATGAACTATTCTTGCTTGCCTTCTATATTTACATTTTGGTCACTTGCTCTAGTTGAAGACACTCTACTGAAGTCTGTGAGCTCCCTAGTACACCCAATACATGTTCATTGAAAAAATGCACAGTGATTCTTTTCCTGTATAATGTGTATTCTGGCATATACATGTTATCTCTGTTCTGAGCTTCCTGTGTCTAACTTTGTATAAAGGAAAGGACTCTTAGGAAGAAAACCAAAAATGGAAAATTGTTTGTAGGGTAGTTATGATTCTAAGAACTGATTTGGTAAAAAGGAAGATACAAATTAGAGGAATTCTTCCATGTTTGATAGAATTTCCACAAGTAAAAAAAATCTGATAAAATGCATTTATGTTTATTTAGAGAAAAATACTATTTTTGAAATACTATATACCTGTAATAATCAAGCTAATGAGACAAAAGGAGATAGCCTAAGTATTCCATCTCTGTAACAAAAAAGAAAAAAGGGAAAGATTTTGCTGAAACATATGATAGAGCAAATAGGAAATATATAATTTTTATTCATGGCAGAAGTTAAGATGACGGTATAATCCAGTCATGACTTGAAGAGAGGCTAAAAGGTATATGAGGAAGATTGTACTATTTTCTATTAATACTTAGTAGACTGATCAATAACAATATGGTACTTATTTTTAAATTTTCAAATTATAATTAAAGATTTTTTGATTGAGTTCTGTTTATATCACCTAAACTGGGAAAATGAACTATACGCTCCCGAATTCATTTTACTTAGCATTGATTTAACATTAAGCAATCAAGGAGTTAGATATTTGTAACATACAAATACATATTTTGTTCTTTCTGCAACTCTGCAAATATTTTTAGTAGTTTTTAGATAATTCTCACTATTAAAGGGTTCATAAACTCTTGGTACCAAAAGGAGTCTTAGGCATCTGCAAGTCTAGCAGTTCTCAAACTTGGTGGTCTCAAGATATCTTTACCCTCTTATAAAATGAGGACCCCAGAAAGCTTTATTATATCAATATTTACTATATTAGAAATTTTAAACTGAAAAATTTAAAAAATATATATTGATTAATTCATTTTAAGATAATAATAATAAACCCATTGCATGTTAACAAATAATGCTTATGAAAAGTAACTTTTCAAAAAAAATTTAGTGAGAAGAGTAGCATTGGTTTGCATTTTTGCAGCTCTCTTTCATACCTGCTGGCTTAATAGAAGTCAGCTATATTCTCATATCTACTTCATTCAATCTAGTGCAGTATGTTTTTAGGTTGAAGTATATGAAAATTCAGCCTCATACAGATGTGTAGTTGGAAAAGGGTAGAAGTATATAATAGCTTTTGAGATAACTGTGAATATTCTTTGATACTACACTTCAACATGTGGTAATTTCTTAAAGGTTAGTTGCAATATAGAACTCTGTTATATGTTAGAGCAATGGATTTTTTTTTCTGGCCCCAGGCTTCATACAGACCACCTGCTGCTCATCCCCTCTGATCTCCCCTAATCCCTTGTTCCTTATCTAGCCTGGTTTCCAGCCTTAGATATATGTCTCAACTCAGTTTGTGTACCTCCAGTGGGTAAGGAGGCCCATTTTTTCTCCTTTCTCTACCCTGCCAAGCCTCTTCCCAGGTGTCAGAAGGTGAGCCTTTGCTCTCCCACATGCTTTCCCATTTCAAGTAATGGCAGTTCCCTCCTTTTAATGCTCAGACCAAAAACCTTGGTACTTTCTAGATTGCTTTCCTCTCACAATTAGATTAATCTGTCAGCAAATCCTATTGGTTTAACCCTCAAAATATATCCAGAATTTGACCAGTTCTCAACCTCCCCTTTGTTATCTCCTAGTCCAAGCCACCATCATCTTTCTCTAGACTGTTACAACAGCCTCCTAATGGGCCTCCCTGCCTCCACCCTCACTCCCTACAGCCTATTCTCAATACTTTTAAAGACAGAGTGAGCCTTTAAAAAAAGGCATATCTGGCTGGACATGGTGGCTCACACCTGTAATCCTAGCACTTTGGGAGGCCAAGGCAAGAGGATCTCTTGAAGCCAGGAGTTCAAGACCAGCCTGAGCAACAGAGAGAGACCCCATCTGGAAAAAAATTTTTTAAATTAGCTGGTTATGGTGGCATACACCTGTAGTCCCAGCTACTCAGGAGGCTGAGGCAGGAAGATTGCTTAAGCCCAGGAGTCTGAGGTTGCAATGAACTATTATTATGCCACTGCTCTCTAGCCTAGGCAAGAGAGCAAGACCCTGTCTCTAAAAAAAAAAAAAAGGCATATCCCTTTACTCTTCTACTCACAACCCCCGTGGCTTCTCATCTCATTCAAAGAAAAATCAAAAGGGCCCGCTGTGGTCTACAAGGCTATGTGTCATCTGACTCGTGTTGCCTTACCGCTTCAATGTGAACCATATCCCCCTTAACTCTTCCGATCTCAGTGCCGCCTTTGAACCTCCTTGAACTTGCTAAGACCTTTCCTGTCTCAGAGTCTTTATGCCGTTGTCTCTTCACAGGATATTCTTCGCTCACATGCCCTCAAGGCAGACCAGTGGATTTTAATCAACATTTCCCTTTGAATGGATTTTTTATCCATGCATGATTTTGTAACATCATGCACTGAGGATTTAGAAAATAAAGGTTTACTAAGTAATACAGAGATGTTGACATAGTTCATTATGTAATATTTTAAAATTACATCTATTAATGTCAATATCCATCTCATCAGAAAAATCTTTAAATACTGCGAGGCTATTAAGCTCACCATGATGGATACAAATTCTCCACAGTTATGGTTTTTGCTTGAAAGCTTCAATCTTATCATTGTCAGCAAATACTATCAGTTGTTTTCGTTGAAGCAACACACTCTACTTATTCAAGAAAATGTCTTCCAAGTAGCTAAATCTGAATAATCTTGGTTTGTCAGTGGTTCTTTCCAGTAAAAATGGTATTTCCATGGAGAAAGCTCCACTTACCTGCTCACAACTCAAACAATGCAGAAGGCTATAATGTTATGAAAATAATTTTGACCTCACAGATTCCTGAAAGAGCCTAAAGGTCCCTCAGGGGTCCACAGCATTTGATTAGGTCTGAAACTCAAAGAGAGTAGAAGATTCACCCAAGGCCATACACTTAATGATAGAGACAGAGTTGAAATTCAGGTGTTCTGACTCCTAAACCAACATTCTTTCTAGTGTTTAGAACATCTAACTCTATAAAAGAAAGATTCGCCCCCTGCCCCCGAAAAATGTGCATTTTGAACACATTTTAAAATACAAATTATAACAAAAAAAAATACTGTAAATCTGTTTTGGAACAAAATATGGAATGGATAGATAAAAGTTAAAACTATTTGCATGTCTGAGTTTTCTGTACCACTTGGAATGTTCTAAGACTCCCAGTGGATGCCTGAAACCACTGGTAGTGCTGAGCCCTATAGATACTATGTTTTTTCCTATACATGTATACCTATGATAAAGTTTAATTCATAAATTAGGCACAGTACTCTAGTTCTTTGAGGCCATTATTAAGTAAAATAAGAGTTGTTGAATATAAAGCTCTGCAACACAGCAACAATTGATCTGATAACTGAGATGGCTACTAAGCGACTAAGGGGTAGGCAGCGTATACAGCTTGGATATGCTAGACAAACAATGATTCATATCCCAGGCAAGATTGAAAGAGACAGCGTGAGTGTGTGTCATGCTACTCAGAATGGCATGCAATTGCAAACTTATAAATTGTTTATTTTTGGAATTTTCCATTTAATATATTTGGACTGCAGTTGACCACAGGTAACTGAAACCATGGATAAGGGGGAACTACTATGTTACCTAAGAAGAAATTATAGTAAAACTATAGTTTTCAAAAACAGTACATTCATATGAAATACACAAACGATTTATTCTGTTTGGTTTTCTTAACAGCTAATGAAAGTAGGTTCCGATGTTGAATTGTTACTCAGAACATCTGTTATACAAGGTATTCACACAGACCACAATACACTGCGTAAGTAAAATTAAAGAAAAATGGTTTCTGACTGCCATGTGTTTTAAAATAGTGAACAATCATAGCAGTTTTAATGCTAGGTAATAAAACAGCTTCATTCTGCCAGGCAACATGGCATATATTGTATATATTTGTAAGACAACAGTTTATAATGCTGATTTATGAAACTCAGTTTTACCAGATTGTTTAAAATTAATTAACTTATTTTTTTTTTTATCTTAACCCCTGGTTATATCGCAAAACTGCAGTTATGAAGAAGGTACAACCACGTACTTTTATCATATTTATTCATGGTTCTAAATTTTTCTGGCATCATTTATCACCCACCTAGACTGTCTATTTGTTTACCTTTTATTCTATAATTAGGTATTTTACGTCAGGAGATTTTGGATTTTAGGAAATGGAAATATAGTTAACAATCCTTCATTATACATCCAGATTCCTGGTGGGGCTTCAGCAGATTCTCATTTCACATTATATTTTCTTTTTATTCCATAAAGTATCTTTGGGCACAACAACAAAAGACGACATTCGATAGGCCAAGCACAGTGGCTCACTCCTGTAATCCTAGCACCCTAAGAGGCTGAGGCAGGAGGTTCACTTGAGCTGAGGAATTTAAGACCAACCTGAGCAAAAGGGAGACCCCACCTCTTCTGAAAAGGGAAAAATTAGCTGGGCATGGTGGTGCACACCTGTAGTCCCAGCTACTTGGGAAGCTGAGGCAGGCTGAGGCAGGAGAATTGCCTGAGCCCAGGAGTTTGAGATTGCCACTCTGCACTCTAGCCCAGACGACAGAGCAAGACCTTGTCTCAGAAAAAAAAAGAAAAAGATGACATTCATGACTGTTGAAAGGTAATTATTAGGGAAATGAGCAGAATGGAGAGGCTGTTACCAAAGGATGACCGTCAAGATGTCTGCTACAGCTACTTGCACATAGAAATTACTGGAAACATATTTGAAGCTTATAACATTTTTGAGTGCATTGTATTGCCAGGAAACCCCAGGCCTGGCTAGCTCTCTTCAACCCTTGAGGCCATCCCTGGGACGGTGAATGCATATCAGTAGAAAGTAGATGATGAAAACTTTCAGAGCCCCCAAAAAGGGCATCTTCCCTAATATCTCCACCTGTGGTCAAGGAGGCTGCCAGAGGATAGAGCCAGGAGCCTTGAAAGACAGTTGACCATAGACGGTCTTTCAGTCTCCCAGAAAACAGAATTAGATGCTGCCAGATTGGCTGACTAGAGAATTTATGCCTTTGCCAAAGCAAGGAGTCCTTGCCTCTTTCTGTTTAGCAGGATTTAAGATTTGCTATGGACAAGTGACTGCTGTATATTTCCCATTCCAAGTTTTCGTTGCTGTATCCTGTTTATTTTTTACTGAGGTCTAGTAGGTATCTACCATGTGAGCCACAGCTAGACCTGATGGAGATGCTAGCACGTCAACCAGAAATCCTTGATTTGAGTCTAGCTGAGACCTTAGGGAATAGGTAGTGAATGGTTGTATTCTATAAATGGGAAGAAGGGTATATGTATATGTGTTTAGCTAAAGGGGTGGAGCTTATTGCCTCTCCAATATCCAGTCTCCTTTTCTTTCTCACTAACTGAAAAATTGTATGCAGAGTACAGTATGCCAAGCAAAAAAAAAAAAAAAAAAAGATTTCCCAGAGCACATGACACCTTTCTGGCCTACATGAGCATCTACTGGGTATTTCTTCCAAGAAAGCCATTGTTTTTCTGTTAAAAAGGAGTAGGCTGAGCTGGCACTCTGCTTTTGCGCTTTTCCCTTCTCTCTTCTTTCTGCCCGGAGTGCAGACGTGATGTGACAGCAGCAGTAAAGACGAAACCACACATGGGAGGGCAACAGAACAGGAAGAAGAAGAGCCTGGGTCCTTAGTGATACTAAGGACCTGCAGTAGCTCAAGACTGCCTTAATCTGTATTTCTTAATATGTGAGAAATTTAAATTCCTTACTTATTTAAGCCACTCTTTGTTGGATTTTTGGTTATTCAGGGCTGAACAAATTCAAAAATAATATAGGTAGATTTAGCCATTTATTCTTCCATTCTCCCATAAAAGTATTATACCACTTTTGTATCACATTCTATTATACCAAATACTATTATAATTTGATGTTTGTCTATGTGTCTTTCCCATTAGATTATGAATTCCTTGAAGCTGAAGAGACTATTATATATTCACCTTTGTATTTTCGTTTTTTGATGTAATATCTGGTATCAAATAGGCACGTATGTTTGATAAGTGAAATTATTGCTGTTGTTCATAGGTTCAAACCTACATTATAATTTATTCTCTAATGTGGCCGGGTGCGGTGGCTCACGCCTGTAATCCTAGCACTCTGGGAGGCCGAGGCGGGCGGATCGCTCAAGGTCAGGAGTTCGAAACCAGCCTGAGCAAGAGTGAGACCCCGTCTCTACTATAAATAGAAAGAAAGAAATTAA
>CAUYRT010061765.1:0-15972 GCA_963574885.1 Lepilemur ruficaudatus | reverse complement strand
TTGAGTAAGGAGGTCACAATGGGAAACAGTAAGGTCGTGCGCAGCGGAGCCCAGCTGCTCAGTGGGGATGTGTCTGACCTGCAGAATTTCTGAGTTATCTGGGGCTTTCCTTGGGCGTGGACAGAGCCAGAGGAGCTGACCAGCTGGGAGTCAGGTGCTCTGGGCCCTAGTCTCAACCCTGCCACACACTCCCATTGAGACCTGGAGTCCCTCTCCTTCCTTCCGGCAATCCGTTTCTGCATCTGCTCTCCAGCAATGGCCTCTGAGGCCACTGTGATGCTTTCTGTGTCAGCCTTTGAACAGATCTTCTCTCTCAAGCATCGACCCCACTAACCTGCCTTGGAGCCTGGGGACCAAAACCCAGTCTGGCTTTAAAGAGGAGAGCCAGGATATTGGTCGAACTCTCTTAGACTTTTTTCTGTAGACAAGGGAGCCATGGAGGAAGACCCAAGTCAGGTTTTTGTCTTAACAAGAGCACTCTGAGGGCCAGTGCAGAGAACAGGCTGGGCAGGGGGTCCAGGGCGAGGACTGAGATGAGACCAGGTGAGAGAGAGATGCCTCATGTCTGAGCAGGACATTGTAGGGGGATTGGAGAGGCATGGATGGGTGGGAGAGGCATTTTGGAGGTGGCAGCAATAGAACCTGGGGACAGATAGGATGTAGGGTGATAAGATAGGAGCTGAAGGAGCTTCCCCAAGTTTCTGACTGGTCTGACTGGATGGATCTCATGGATGCCACGGATTTCTCTGTGCGATTCTGTGCATGCACACGTGTGTGTTTGTGCACTTATCTATATGCATATATCCATGTAATTAAACTGAACCCAACACAAGATTCTTTGCCCTCGTGACTTGCATTTTTCTCCTAACAATCAAGGACAGAACATGTCAGTGAATTGATGGCTTGGACTGGTGGAGCTCTGGGGAGCTCTGGCTTTGCTGCACAGGGGAAGCCCTGTTGCTGCTGAAGAATGATCGAGATTTGGTTCCTTCCACACATTCCCTCTCTGAGCCTCGGCTTCCCCATCTGTGATGGGATGCTGGTCCCTACCCTGTACTTCTCACAGAGTCACGTGAGGCTCAAAGAGAGAAGGCGTGTCAAGGCAGTTTGTAAGGCACAGCCCAAAAGTTGACTTCTATATTTTTGACCCAAACGGAGGAACGGAGGCCAGGCTCGTCATGGTAGATGATGACTTTGCTCCTGTCCCCTCACATGGGGTTTCTGCTTCCAGTGCCTGAGTGTCATGCAGTGTCTCCCCAAGTAGTTTGTTGAGGCTGCTGTACACTCTCAGGAGAATCAGGGCGGCTGCTGGGCCCAGGGGGTCAAGCAGCCTGAGTCCCGGTTGCGGGACAGCATCTGGTTTGCAACAGCTTATCCCCTGGCCACAGTCTGCCCTGGCGGTTCAACCAGGTTACACAGTCTTAGGCCTCAGATCCTAAAGAAAAATCCCATGCATTGGCTCTTTGTAAAAAATTAAAAGTGAGAAATGGCAGCACATTTTTTCACTCTACATTCCACCAATGTGGAATATTTTGACATCTTTGGGTTGCTTCGTTATAGGAAGAATGCTTGCAAAGTAGGTATTTGTATTCCTTTTTCACAGCTGAGGAAACAGAGGCGCTGAGCTAACAGCCCAAGTCACACAGCAGGCAGGGTGAGAGCCGGTTCAAGCAGAACCAGCTGTCTCTGAACCCATCCCCTTCCCACCCTGCCATGTGGCTTCTCTCCCTTCAAGACCACTGGCCACAGCACCTTTATCTGTTATGCAGATGAGGAAACTGAGGCAAACCTAGAGAAACAACATGACCCACAAAGGCTCTTTGGTGAAAGGCAGGGATTTGATAAAGATAGTTGTCTGCCAGCCACCTGACAGCTGTCAGGCAACATCTGTGAAGGTCTGGGGAAGGTGCCTGGCACATAGGAGAGTCAAACTGTATGCCGTCCTTTTGGCCAGAGTCAGGAAACCATGTCAGGTATGGAGCGTAGTAGATGCAGGTTCTTGTAAAGACTCATTCGTGGTGCTCCCAGGGAGAGCAAGCAGATTGGGGGACACCTAGGTTGGGGTCAGACACATTGGCGTCAAGAGGGAAAGTAACGCTGAGAGAGCATCAGGACTCCTCCATTTCCTAAGTACCAGTGATGCATGTGACATCTCTTCAGAGACAATGTCCTTTTCTTGTTCCTGTGAAGAAACTGTGGTTCAGAGAGGTTAGACTGAGATGGAGCTAAGGGCCAGTAAGAAGTTAAAAGAGTGAATGTGATGCTGGCTTTCGTGGGGAGAAGCAACAGAGGGTGGATATCTGGAGCAGTAAAACTGATGGTGGGCATGACATCTCAGAGTGTTTGCTCGCACAGCTAGGACCTGGATGCCAGTCTTGTGTCTGGAGGACCACAAAGAAATGTAGCTAATATTTACTGAGCATCTACCCCATGTTAGGCCTTCTGTGGGATGATTGTCATGCCAAAATGTCATTCACTCCTTGCAGCAGACCTGTAACAAAGAGACAATTGCTCTCATTTTGTACTTGTGGAAGCAATCTCCACAAGGCAGGGGGAAGGGAACATGCTTTGCTCAAGGTCATTCACCCATAAATTACACAGCCTGAGATGTGGTGGGCGGGTAGTCAGCGTGGCCTGTAGCCAGACTGAGGATAAAATTAATCTGGGAAAATAAATTGATGTCTTCAAAAGGACCAAGTGGGTTCTCGCCTCTATAACGGGCCTCTGAAATCTGCCAACTTGCATAGAGTGTGCACACCAATGTTTGCCTGTAGACACCTGGCCGCAGGAAGGACACTGAGGTGCTGCACCAAGAGGAGGATGCCAAGGGGAATTGAGATCAGCCAGCCCAGTGCTCCATTTCACAGCTGAGGACAATGAGGCTGTGATGGGAACAGCTGGTGGTTTACGGACACTGCCAGTACTAGATGTGACACTCTCCTCTTCATAAACATCTCGTAAGTGGTGGCAGTGGACAAGAGCAGGCAAGATGGACTGTCTTGTTGGGGGGCATCATGGTGTTTCATCATGAGTGGGCACTGACCACTACCCAGCCCCACTGGTAGCCCCAGCTCCAGCACATACCTTAGCCAGTCCCTTCTCTGACTCTGTGCCTTTCTTTTTCACTGAAAGGTAGAACATGATGCAAGAGCCCAACCAGTCCTTTGTGACTGAATTCATCCTTCTGGGCTTCTCCGTTGGCCCCAGGACCACTCCTCTGCTCTTCTTGGTCTTTCTGATGATCTACCTGTTGATTATTCTGGGCAACGGCTTGATCACCACCCTCATCTGCCTGGATTCACACCTCCACACTCCCATGTACTTCTTTATTGGCTTCCTTTCCATGTTGGACCTGGGCTACACCACTACCACTGTGCCCCAGATGTTGGCACATCTGGCCAGCCAGAGGAAGACAATCTCTTTTGCTAGCTGTGTGGCCCAAATGTACATTTTCTTGGTGCTGGGCATCACCGAGTCCTGGCTCTTTGCCATGATGTCTATAGACAGGTATGTGGCCATCTGCCTCCCACTCAGGTACAAGGTCATCATGAGCCCGTGGCTATGTGGGATAATGGTCATTTTCTGTGGGCTCTGGGGTGTTGTCTCTGCTCTTGTCTACACCACTTTTGCCATGCATCTGCCCTACTGTGGCCCCAACAAGATCAACCATTTCTTCTGTGAAGTCCCCGCCGTCTTAAAGCTGGCTTGTGCGGACACCTCAGTCAATGATCGAGTAGACTTCATTCTTGGTTTTACTGTCATCCTGATCCCACTGTCCCTCATTCTTGTAATTTATGTCAACATTTTTGTTGCCATCTTGAAGATCCATTCAGCACAGGGGCGGCTGAAGGCCTTCTCCACCTGTGTCTCCCACATCACTGTGGTCACCATGTTCTGTGTGCCAGCCATGGTCATGTACATGAAGCCTGGCTCTAAGGCCTCCCCAGAAGAGGACAAGAAGCTGGCTCTGCTCTACAATGTCATCTCTGCCTTCCTTAATCCCATCATCTACAGCCTCCGGAACAAGGACGTGAAAAGGGCATTCCTCAAGGTGATGGGTGGGGGCAAGACCCCAGAATGAGTCCCTGGAAGGATAGCTGAGGGTCAGAGAAACAAGACTCAGAGTGCACAGTCACTGCCCTAAAGACTCATTCACATGACCCAGCAGCACCAGCGCACGCCACCCCCCAGCCCCCATCTCAACTCTACGCAGGCACTTGAGAGACCAGACATTATGAAATGTCTTCTAGGCACATCCATCCTTTAGTGCCCTTTTGTACTAGGGTCTCAGGGTCTAACAAAAGAGAGGGTGTTTGAGCCATTAAAATATTTTATTCGGACAAAGGGAATGTGCTTGGGGAAAGCCACAAGACGCACTGCAGCTGCGTCTTGAGGAAGGCTCATGACCTCTGGAAACCACACAGACAGTATCAGGTGACATAGAGAGGAGGGCAAGGGTGCTGACGTTGGAGGATCCCTGGTCCAAGAGGAGCAACAAGTTTCAGAAGTGACCTTGAATCTGACCTTCCCAGATTCGTGCCACATCACTCTGTTCCTCATTCCCTCTTTCCACATAAACCGGATGTCTGCCATTGCCTTGACTGTCTTCTGCACCTCAGGGCTTCCTCGTATGCTATTCCTTCTCTCCTCACCCTTAACCCCACCCCACCTCCAGCCACCCCTACAGCCTGTTAACTTCTGTTTGTCCATCAGGTATTGGCTAAACTGCAGCTTCTCAAAGAGGACTTAGCTTGAGACCCAAAGAGTTCAGAGCGAGTGAACCTTCCAAAGCATCCTGCACTTCCCTCCCATGAGAATGAAGGCACATGGCTCAACCTCTTAGTTCTCTGCCACATATCAAGTTCCACGAGGCAGGGACCCTGACTGCCTGGTTTACTGCTGTATCCTCGGGGTCTAGCACTGTGCCTCCCACATACTGGCCTTCAGCAAATATGTCATGGGTGAAGGAATGAGCAGCCCACAGGAAAGTCAGAGAGGGAAGATGGTGCCGCTGAGTGGCAGGTTGATGTGTGAGGAATAGCAGAATGCTACAAATGGTGGCACCTTTTAAAAAGGGGAGGAGATCAAAAAGGATTCAATATTGTTGCTTAGCCTTAATCATAGGGAAAAAATTGTTTGCCTTTGTTATTGATAAACATGAATTCAATCAGTAGAATACCATTTTTCACTGACCAAACTAACAAAATTATTAATAGAAAATGGTGATACTCAATGCAGATAAGGATGCAGTGAAATTGACACCCACATTCACTTCTGAAAAGAAGATAATTGTTTCTACCTTCCTAGGGCAGTGACTTCCACATAGTAGGTACTCAACTACTTGTTAAATAGCAATGATGCTAACTATTATGGCTTGATTTATTGAATATTTATATACGAATTATAGTTATAAGAATATTACATATTTTCATTCATTTAAAAAATATCAACAAATGGAAAGCATATAAAAATATGTACCATAAATGTTTACAATGTTCATCTATTTGGGTCTAGAAATTTCACCTCTGGAACTCTGTCCTAAGGAAAAAATAAGAAACACAGACCAAGTTTTATGCACAAGATTTTCATAAAAGAATTACTGGAAATATTTATAAATATGATTTATTAACCTTATGAAATACTATGCAATGAATACTATATATGTTCAAAGTAATATTAAATATCACTGAAAACTGTAATGTTAAGTTAAAAAACAAGATAAAAAGTTATATAAAAATTAATCTAAGTTTTAGAAAACATGCCTATATTCATTTTAAAACCCTGAAAAGATATATATATATATATGGAAATCACATAGTAGTAAGATAATACATGATTTTTGTTCTCCATTGTACTTTCTTCTCTCTAAAATTTTTTCAACCAGCACTATACTCTTTTTACAGCAGAAAACAATAAACATTGCTCAAAAAATATTTGCTGTCCTGTCAGAGAAAAGACAGCCATGATATTGGCCCCGTTCATTTATCTGTCAAACGTTCACTGATGCCCACTCTGTCACTGGTCCAGTGCTCAGTCCATGGATGCAGCCGTGGATAATCCAAGTCCCAGTCTGGCGGGAAGGAGACAAGTACTGAGACAAAGATGCCCTGAGGTGCTAAGTCTGGTGCAGGGGGCAGGCTCAAAGCTCTGAGGGGGTGAGGAGGAGACAGGGGCAGGGGAGCAGGGGTGGGTGTTCCAAACAGAAGCACAGGATGTTAAAAGCATAGAGGTGTGGAGAATATGCAAAACAGGCAGGATAGCCCAGGCAGGAGAGAGCAGATGTGACCGATAGAGCCTGGCATGCCCTGCTAGAGGACTTAGGGTTTCTCCCCTCTAGACAAGCACTCTCCAAGGCCTGTTGCCTGGAACTCTGGCCCTGTGAAGCATTCTGTGATGAAGAGATTCTTGCCCAGACAGGCTCAGAAACACTCATCTCTTCTTCATGCTTCACGAGGCACAACAGTGTGTTACAGACTCTGAGGGGCTTCATCATAATAAATAAATAAACAATTAAAAGCAGGAAAAATACCTACGCTAATTCTATTCAACCAGTATTTACCAAATTTGTGGGATAACAATCCTTTTATCTTGAAACACTGATTAGCCAAAGAAACTAGTATTTTCTGAAACTGTCCTCTGAGAAATGCTAAGGTACACGGGGACAGAGTAGAAGAGGGAGGAGAAATCAAATCTTTTCCTCATTATAAACATAATATGTATTCATTTTAGAAAATTTGCAGATATAAAAAAATGAAATGACTAAAATATAGCTCAAATGTCACCCTTCAGAATTAACCATTTTTAATATCCTTGTGTGTTGCTTTTTGTGTCTGCATGTATTTTACATGAACAAGAGCCTACATAAATGCTGTTCTACAGCCTTCGCCATGACCTGACCTGTATTTCTCTGATACACTTACATTTTCCATGCTTTTATCTCACTCTGCTTCAGTGTGTATAATTTTTTTTGACTTGGTTTCTCCCTTGGACGTTAGAGTTCCTGGTTCTTGGGCTTTTGGACTCCAGGCTTATACCACTGCCTCCTCGCCCCTTCTGGGTCTCAAGCCTTCACCCTCAGAGTGGGAGTTAGATACTATCTGTTTCCCTAGCTCTCAGGTCTTCATGCTCCAACTGAATTATACCACCATCTTTCCTGGATCTTGAGTTTGCAAATGGCATATTGTAAGAATTCTCAGCTTCCATAGTTACATGAGCCAATCCCCACACTAAGTCTTCTCTTGTATGTATATCCCTATACCTATATAATAGCTTATCAATTCCATGTGTCTGGAGAACTGTTCAGATTTCTATTTCTTCTCATGTCCATTCTGAATTGTGTTTTTCAAGACATTTACACATTTCATCTATTTTTTTCTTCTTCTTTTTTTGTTTTGCAGGGGTGAGGAGAGGAAGGGGTGAGGTCTTCCATTTTATCTAGTTGTTGACTTTGTTGGCATAAAGTTGGTCATGATAGAGTCTCATTATTTGTTAAACATCTTTAAGGCCTGTGTGATGTCTCCTCTTTATTCCTGATATTGGTAATTTGTGTTTTCTCTTTCTTTCTTCATCAGCTGGCTAGCAAATTTCAATATTATTGAACCTTTCAAGAACTAGCTTTTGGTTTCATTAATTTCCTTTATTGTTTTTCCATTTCTATTTAATCAACTTTTTAAAGTTTATTTAGGTGGAAACAGATTTTTTTTTTAAAAAAAAAGATCTTTCTTCTTTTCTAATATAAGTACTTAAAGCTATACATTTTCTTCTAAGCACCAATTTAGCTACGTCCGCAGATTTTAATATATGTTGTCCTTTCATTATCATTCAGTTCAAAATATTTTCTAATTTCCTTTGCAATTTCTTCTTTAATACATCAGTTACTGAGAAATGTCTACTAATCTTTCAAAAATACTCATCTGACCACCCAATGGTGTGCTGGTAAATATTTAGCAATCATCTCTTGGGGAAACTAAAAAGCCCTGATTTATAGTTTTCGTACTTCATGATTTCTTTGGAATAAATATCCTCCCCATGGCCAATTCCAGGCTACCAATGTGATGCCACTGAACACAGAGTTGGGACAACACATTGTCTCTGATGAGCCACTGTGAGCAGCCCCAGCACACCAGCTCACCATGCCATTCTTGAGTCATAAAATCTGATGGCTCCTCGATGCCATTAATATGTAGTATGAACTCTTCAGGCTGGCCTACAAGACCCACCATGACCTGGCCCTGATAATTTCTTCAGCCTCACCTCCCATCATTTGCTGACCCCACTCCTACCTAACACCCACCTTGCTCAGACATTCACTTGGTGCTTTAGTCAGTGGGGACAAAGACGGAAAGAGATTTTCCTGGGCTACAAAAAAGAGCTAAAAATGGGCTTGGAAGGCATGGAAATGGGAAGAGAGCAACACAGGTGTGAAACCATCTCAGCCCGTAGTTGGGTATACCAGTAACTGGAGAGGTGAGAAAACATTACAGAGTGGGATCAGGATACCTGACTCCTAGTTCTAGTCCTGCCTGTGTGACTTGCCATAATTATTTCCAAACACTAGGACTCAGTTTCCACATCTCTAAAATGTGAGTTTGGGAAGGCAGTATTTAAGGGATTTACAGTTCTGACATCCTTTTTCTATGGAGGACTCAGGTAAAGTTCAAATAAGTCCAGCAGAACAGCTAAAATTTGTATCCTGGTGTTGGGCTCCTTTCCGCTCTCACCTAGAGTTGCCAAAATGGAGGCCTTAGTTAAAGGACAAATTTCTACATCCCTCTTGGAGGTCTAGTTCCCAAAATGTTTAGGGCACTTATAGCCCTCATCACTATCCTGATTGCTCCCTTGTTGCTGAAACTTCCCCTGAGTAATGAATTCCCTCAGCACTGGAAGCCTCCTGAGATTACACTGGGATGCTACTTGGCTGCACCCTTAGGGACTCTTTGATCCTCCATACTTGTGGGCCTTACTAAGACACCAACCAGCGTATCTTCTGGGGAGCTGCTGAGATGCAGCTGAAATAGGACCTTCTCACAGTCCAGTATATGGATGCTGGAGCTGCCCAAGGCAGTTCAGGGATGTGGCTATGGAGGAAGGGTGTGTGTGAGACCTTGGATCAGAGTGCAAGGATAGGTAAGGGACATGAAGGACAAGACTAGGAGTCTGGCACTGGCAGCCGTACTCTGGCACAGTGTCACCTGTGGATGGTGCAGAAGCAGCCAAGTCCAGTGAAAAGGAGTCTTTGGACAAAGACAGATCTGAACTGAAAAGACTTTATGTGTAGATAAAATAACATAGCAATAATAACTACTCTTTTTTTGAACACTAATATGCAGTGTTAAGAAAATTACATCTAATATTTCAATTAATCATCAGGGCAACCCTTTGAGATAAGTACTATTCTTATCACTGGTTTCCAAAAGATGTAGATACACAAAGCTTAGATAACTTGCCCAGTGTCACTCTGCTAATTAGCAGTGGATTCAAGACTAGGACCCAGGTCTGATGCTAGTGCCCACCCTCTTAGCCATTATCCTATCTTTGATGTAAAGTAACTGTCCGTGGTAAGTGCTCAGTGAAAATGAATTCTATCCCTGTCCCATGTCCCACCTTAATGTCATTTCAAGTGATGCAGACTAAGACTGAAAGAGAAGCACATTTGAGGAAGATAATATAAGGACTGGTCATATGTTCTTGATTTTATTTCTCCTGCTTTCCACTTAACTTTGTTCATTTCAGTTAAAAGAAATTGCCAAGGAGAAGATTTTAGTTGTGGGAGTAGATAACCTTGGTAGAAGTCCTCAAGGAGGAAGACTTTGAGAGTAGTTTTGAAAGAGAAAATGGAGAAACCATTGAACTAAAAGTTCATCCTTACTCACTCTTGTATCATCGGTACAAGTTTATAGAGTCATTAATCTAATATTTATTAACCCCTACCCATATTCTGTTCTAAGAATTGGCAATACAAAGGTAAGACATGGTTATTCATCTTTAAGGAATTCCATAGACCAATGTGTGTACCAGTTTAGGTATGGGCAGTTATAAATGTATATTCAAGGTGCCATCAGAGCCTAGAAGAAGGAGTATGGTAGGAATCACAGAAGACTTCCATGATTCAGATTTTACCAAGTGGAGAAAATGGAGAAAGGCATTTCAATTAGAGCAGTAATTTAATAATAGTAGTAATAACAACTGAGATTTATTGCTATAGTGTTGCATATATCTAAGATCTCATTTAATCTTCCCAAAAGCTTCCAAAGTATGTGTTTTTCTCCCACTTTTACAGATGATGAAATGGAGGTTTAGTTAGGTTAATGGCTTTCTCTAGTTTGTGCTGTTGGTAAGTGGCAGGGCTGGACTCAAACTTAATTTTCATTTACCCCAGAACCTCTGCTGCCTCCCTGATACATACTGCCTCATGGACCACAGCTTTGTGAATGTATCTGGAGTATTTGGAGGGTGGAGAATGAGTTGGTTTGCCTTGAGCTGCAGTCAGCAACCCTTTCTTGTAAAAGGCCAGATAGTAAATATTTTAGGCTTTGTGGGACACATACAGACTCTTATGGTCTCTGTCACAACTCCTAAACTCTTTTTGGAGGACAAAAGCAGCCACAGAAATGCATGATTTTTTCAGCCATATTATAATAAAATGCAAAAACCATTCCTAGCTAGCAAGCTATATGAAAACATGAGGATTGAGCAAAAGTACAGGAATAAAGCTAAAATGCCAAATAGATAAGGATCAGATTCTGAAGTTCTTAGAACATTCCCTCAAAACGGACAAGAATAAAGAATTTTAAACAGGACAACATACCAAAAATTTAAAGCAGGTTTATAACGGTGTTTTTTCCTTTAGCCTCTAGCCTGTCCCTTTTCTTAGTATCTCTCTTCTCCTTCCAGGGTCGATCCCATGTGGGGCCTGCTCAGGAGGCAGGAGAGTAACCCCTTCTAGGTGCCAAGCATAACCCCCAAGGGAGCTCCATATCTGCGAAAATAAGACAGCAGAAACTTTAAATTATCCTTTTAAAATTCGTATAGCAGCTGACCAATATTGTATTCCCACTTCCTTTCAGGCTTAGCTGGTTCCCATTATTACCCTATTACTTTGTTTTGGTTCTAGATCCTGCTATGGAATTGAGTTCCTACTGAGAAGTCACCCCTCGAATTATATAGTCTCTGAATCTTTATGTCATTGAGCTTTAGAAATTTAGGATGTTTATGATAAAAGAGAGTTTTAAAGTTGTCCAGCCTAGCTTCACATTCAAAGCAGTGATAGTACTTCTGAATAGTATGGCCTTATAGCTTATGCTTAAATACTTCAGTCTCCGTACAATAGCAAAATATTCCGTCATCTGGCAGTGTAAATCACCAGAGGTAATTTTTTCTTTTTTGTAAATTGAGCTTAAAGTTTGCTCTCCCTATATCTTTCACAAATAATTTATAATTTTTCCCTCTGAACATACATTACACATTTCTACCTTTTTCTGCGTGACAATCTTTGGAAAATTTGATGAGATCTCCCTAGTTCCTTATGAGTCTTCAAGCTCAACTTTCTGTCTCTTCTACTTTTCTTTAAGTAACATGGTTTCACAGGTTCTTTATTGATAAACTCTCTTCCATGGTAGAAAAACTCAAAGAGATAACTCTTCATTATTTTTTCCTTTTAAATGTTAGGTCCAAGAATTGAAAACAGTGCTCTGGGCAGACACTGGACTCTTTGCTTAACTCTGATAACTTTCAATTCCCGCAGTTGTCAGATGCAGTTAATAGTGAATATTGACATTGCAACATCGTGGGATGACTATGGAAAGTATATGTAAATGGCCTGGACCAGTCCCTGCTTAGAAATCTGGTAAGAGTTGTGTCAATTCAAGGGAAAGACCCAAAATGAGGTTGGCACAACTGCTAGCTGCATACCAAGTAAGATTCAGCACCAAGGATAGTTCTACCACGAGCCACATGGTTGCTTGTGCCTCAGAGGCCCAGCTCAGATTCAGTTAGGTCATTTACCCAACATTCATATATACCAACTATTAATATATTCTGGGCACTGTTCTAGAATCTGGCAATCCACAATGAATCAAGAAGATAAAAATTCCTCCATTCTTTTGAGGGAAACTGACAAAAAGTTATATAGTATATTAGATTATGCTAACGGCTATCTTTATGAAAGATAAAACAGGAGGTAGGGATAGGGAGTGTGGGGTGCTTCCATTTTAGACAGGGTGGTCAGGAGAGACTCAAGTCTCCTTGAGATGACATTTGAGCAAATCCTTGAAGGAGGTGAGAATGTGAACCATAAACATATCTGGGAAAAGAGAATTTCCAGCAGTGGAAACAGTAAGTACAAAAGCTCTGACACAGGAGATGCCTTGTGTGAGGGGCAACAAAAACCTGTATGCCTGGAGCAGAAGGAATGAGAGGTGAGAGGTAGGAAGTGAGGACAGAGGCTATGGGGCACCCTGGAACGCTTTTCAGGACTTTGGCTTTTGCTCTGAGTGACACAAGAAGCCACTGGAGGGTTTTGATGAGAGAATTTACATGATATGGCCTACATTTTAACAGGATCATTATAGTAACTGTGCTAGGAATAGGCTGTAGGGAAGAGTGGACCAGTTAGGGGATATTGCCATATTCCAGGCAAGAGAAGATGATGATTTGGACTGGTGGCAATGGTGGAGATGACAAGAAGTGATCTTTTCTGGGATATATCTTTGAAAGGGAACCAAGAATATTTGAGGATGTGTTGCATGGGAGGTATGGGATAAAGAAAAGTTTGAAAGACTTTGAGGGTTTGGTTTTTCATTTTAGCCACTTCAAAGGATGAAACTGCCATTACTTGAGCTGAGGAAGACTGTGTGAGGAGCAGGTTTATAGGGGAAGATTGGAAATTTGCGTTTAGAAAATATTAAGCTTAACTTGCCTATTAGACATCCCAATGAAGGTAGATATAAAGTAGGCAGTTGGACGGATGAATTCAAGAGAGGGATTCAGGTTGAGATACATTTCAGATTTCTCAGCACATAGTTAGCACTTACTAGGTTGCGTTCACAATTAAAGTGAGGATTCAAACGCAGATCCTGCTAACTCCTATGCCATTGCATATTGCATCTAACATTTCCTCATCCTTCTGAAACTGAGTCTTGTCCATGTCTTTATGGGGTGTTATTTTAACCCAAATTGATAGCTACCAGCCTTTCACTTTCTGTGCAATTCAGATATTGAAATTCTGATCCAAGGTTGGGAGGGTTTTCTATAAAAAAAAAAAACTTGACAATTTGCAAAGCTGTGCAATCTGTACTCTCTGCTCTCTAAAGTTGTGAATACACAGGTGAATTTTCTACCACAAAGTCACCTATAGTGGACCTATTTTATGTTTGGTGCATGCTAAACCCTGCATAAAATTTGATGGTGTGAGAGACACAGTTCAACTTAATGTGGTGGTAAGAGCATGGGACTCTTGGAGTTTGAGTCCTGGCTCCAACACTTACTCTCTATCTGACCTTGGATGGCTGATTTTATGAAAACTAAAATGGTTACACTGACCTCCGTGAGTTGTGTTGATAATCTAGTGGGATCACATTTCCTGAAGCATTTTACAGTGCCATTTTATAAATGGTCCTTTCTTTCTTTGGAGTCTGGAAAAAAGTGGTATATCCAGGTGAAAGCATTCTATTGCAGCCATTTAAGGACCAGCAAAAGGGTAAAGAGCGAAGGACTAGTCAATAGCATGTCCCGTTGCCCAGAGTGCCCACCTGGGACCAAGAGTCGAGTCCAGACCAAACTGAATATTCATTCCCACCCACCACCCAGCTCTGGCCTTTGAACGACATGGCTGTGGGAGAGTCTTTGCTAGTTTTCAAGAAAAGCTTCCAGACACACAGGTATCTTGTTCCCAGCTAAATGTGATTCACCTTTTTGAGAAATGCCAAGGGCACAGAAGTTTTCTCTACATTTTAATTCTTGAGTCTCAGAGGCCACCTTTATGCCTCAATTTGTTCTTCATACTTGTAATCACTGCAGGTAGGGCTTGGAAGGTGGGGTGAGGGGAGAGAGGTTGTAGGAGAAAGATTATCTTCTCGTCCCAAAAAAGTATATTTAAAATTCCCATTTATCCTGAAAATTTATGGTGTATGGCTTTTCAAAAGTATAGCATCAGAGAGGAAGAAGGCAAAGAAAAGACACTGGGTTTTTTGCTCGCTTGTTTGTTTTACATTTACACTGTTCTTTGCAGCACCTATTAGTCTTGTTATTTGAAAGAGTAACTTTAGGTACTACAGACAGGTTTAGAACTTTTTGGTTTACTGCAAAACATTTTGTATTTTCCTAGCCCCCTCACTTTGACTGATGTATACTCTGTGTGTGTGTGTGTTGTGTGTGTGTGTGTTCTTCAAAGTAAGACTTTTTTTCTCTGTACAATTCCCACAACAGGGCCCTTGGAAATTAAGGGCTAGTTAATTCAACAAACAAACAAGTATTTATAGAATTCCTATTAAGTGCCTGGAGCTATGCTAGGCCAATTTGGATGGAATGTTCTCTGGGTATTGTGGCTTCAGTCCCTGCCTCTGTGGATCTCACACAGTGTTCTCCCACTGAGACTGCAAAGGAGTCAGGAATGTGTCCTCTTCTTTCCTCAGAAGAAAGGCCATGCACAGTCGAGGCTTGAAAAATCACAGCTCTGTAACTGAATTTATCCTCTTGGGCTTCTCCAGAAATCCCAGAACCAACTGGATCCTTTTCTTCTTCTTCCTTTTCCTCTACTTATGTATAGTCCTGGGCAACGGGCTCATTGTCACCCCGATCAGAGTAGATGCACGCCTCCACACCCCCATGTACTTCTTCCTCAGCATCCTCTCTCTCCTTGACCTCAGTTATGCCACCACCACAGTGCCCCAGATGTTGGTCCATCTTGTAAGCAAGAATAAGACCATCTCCTATGATGGATGTGTAATCCAGGTGTACATTTTCCTGACGTTGGGCATCACTGAGTCCTGGGTTTTTGCAGCCATGGGCTATGACAGATATGTTGCCATATGCCATCCACTCCACTATAGGATCCAGATGAGTCAAACCCTGTGTGTTCTCCTGGCAGTCAGCTCTGCCCTCTGTGGTCTCACCTGTGCCCTTGCCTACACAGTCTTTGCAATGAATCTGCCTTACTGTGGCCCCAATGAGATCAACCACTTTTTTTGTGAAATTCCTGCTGTCTTGAAGTTGGCCTGTGCAGACACATCCCTCAATGACCAAGTGGACTTTATCTTGGGTTTCATCCTGCTCCTGATCCCATTATCTCTCATCTTGGCCTCATATATTCGCATCTTCACAGCTATTCTAAGGATTCGCTCCACCCAAGGGCGGATCAAGGCCTTCTCCACCTGTGCCTCTCATATCACTGTGGTCACCATGTTCTATAT
Source organism: Lepilemur ruficaudatus (assembly GCA_963574885.1). Classification (NCBI taxonomy): domain Eukaryota; kingdom Metazoa; phylum Chordata; class Mammalia; order Primates; family Lepilemuridae; genus Lepilemur; species Lepilemur ruficaudatus. The sequence continues at coordinate 565 of CAUYRT010061765.1, read as the reverse complement.
TCCATGCATGGTCATGTACATGAGGCCTGGCTCTGAATCCTCCCCAGAGAATGATAAGAAGTTGGCTCTGTTCTACAATGTCATCTCTGCCTTCCTTAACCCCATCATCTACAGCCTGTGGAACAAGGATGTGAAGAGGGCTTTCCTCAAGTTAATCCGAGTGAGTGAGGACACTCAATAGGTCATGGACTAGGACTATCTACGGTGCTTCTGTCTCTTCTCTGCACCATCCACACCTTTGCTGAAATCACTGGTGTGAATGAGGACTCCCAGGATGAGCAAGATATTTAGAAAAAAAACACTTTCACATTAATTTGCCCATGGAAACATTAGGAAAGGACTCAGAGGGAACTTTGTTCAAGGTCATTGACCTTCTTGTCTTTGGAAAAGTCATGTAATTTCTCTGGTATTTAATTTCCATATCTATAAAATGTGTTTTATGATAGTCATTGTGCCTAAATAAGAATAGTCAACTTTATGGATCTTTTTCTATATGACAGTCACTAAGTGTTTTATATGTACTTATTTTAATTCTTTTTTTTTTTTTTTTTTGAGACAGAGTCTC
>CAUYRT010061763.1:0-21651 GCA_963574885.1 Lepilemur ruficaudatus | reverse complement strand
ACATCTTCAACAGAGGGATTTGCTTTCTATACTCCCCACAACCACAACCACTAAAGTACATGTCAACAAAGGCGAAGGCATTTAAAAAATAGTCGTCCTTGCAAAATTAGCCGGGCATGGTGGCGCATGCCTGTAGTCCCAGCTACTCGGGAGGCTGAGGCAGAAGGATCGCGTGAGCCCAGGAGTTTAAGGTTGCTGTGAGCTAGGATGATGCCACGGCACTCTAGCCCAGGCAACATGAGACTCTTGTCTCAAAAAAAAAAAAAAATAGTCATCCTTGCTTGAAAAAATCCTTACTTTGAGGTAGTAGCTATGAGCTGGCTTCTGCAGGGCCACTGAAGGATTTCAGGCCCCCTCTACCTCTCAAGGTGGCAGAGTCCTTGACCTCTATGTGCGTTAGTGTCATCATCTGTAAAATGGGGGTAATTAAGCCCACCTCATAGGGAGTTTGTGAGGATTAAGTGAGCTAATATAGGTATAGCACTTAGCTCATAATAAGTACCATAAAAATATCAAGCGGTTATTACTGTAAGAACGGTTTTGCCTGCTGCTTAAAATTCAGTCCTTGGAATGGACTTTCCCAATGGGGATTAGTAGCCTTCTTGACCCAGGGAGAAACTGAGGTACTGAGTTAGACCAGCTGGTGAATGGGGGTCCGATGGAGTCCCTAGTGGCGTTAGACTTAACATGCATATGAATCCAGTATGGGCTTCTGTCTGCACTCCACGGGTTCTTAAGGAAGGAGAGACACCCTAAGGTGACTCAAAAGTCCTATGGAGTCTGGGGTGTATGTCGGTGCCATGCGGTATCTGTTGGGAAACAGAGGTTGAATTTAAATACAAGTATGGCAAGAAAACAATAAGGAGTGAGCTGAATGCAGCACAGGACTGGCCAAGAAGCAGGGAGGCTCCTTCCCCCTTTGCCCAGGTGTCTGAAAAAATCAACTCCAGCCCTGTGCCAACCAGAATCCAGTCCTGCAGACACTGTGATTTCGTAATTTGCTTACATCTGTGTTTTGCTAAAAGCTTTCAGTTCTAGATGCCCTCAAGAACTCTTCAGGCCTGGCGGGAGGAGAGGCTCTCTCTCTCGTTGCCTTATGTCCGTAGACTCACGATGGCAGATCTCATTTGGGAAACTGCCGGGATGAAGGAGAGAGAGAGAGAAAGAGAGTGTGTGTGTGTGGCTTTTAAAAAGAAAACCAACTTGATATTATTTTCATGTTATTTTTAAAAAGGAATGTGCTCTAGGCCAGAGGCAAATAGGGAAAACTTCTATTTTAATGCCAGCTTGATTGTCAGTCCCTCCTCTTTCTCCCGTTTCCCAAATGCCACCCACAGGAAGGGACACCAGAGAAGAGGCAGAAAGGTGACCTTAGGGAAGAGCTGGGGATTTTGCAGGGTGACTGCCTCATTGAACACCTCTAACTGTCTCCTCCTTTTCATCACCACCTCCTGCGCTTCTTGCTCAGCAGCGAGGAATTCCCAAATATCTGTGAAGTGCCCCCGCAGAGAAAAAAAGAGCCCCGCTTTTCCATTGCTGCTGTGTATTTTTATTTCTTCCGATAGAGAATATTAGGATTTTTTTTTGTTTTGATCTTAAGTGTAATGAAATTTATTCACAATTGTTAGAAATGGTATGAATACTCATTTGTTTACTGGAATATGTCTGTGTCTACATGCACGTCTGTGTTCATGTCTTTATATCTGTCCCTCAAATAGATCTTATTCTTCATGTGTCTTTTTCAGTGTCTTCCTGTAGCTTCGGCTTATGTGCAGCAGGGCTGGTGCACTTGATTAGTGGGAAGTCAAGAGGTCTCTGTTGCAATCATTCAGGAAGATCCAGTGTTGTGAATACTTTTTCTTCCGTGATGGGTATTTTTGTCACCTTTAAAGCCTGTTAACCAGAGACTTCTGGGTGATGTAAAAATCTTCTATTGGAAAAAAAAAAAAAGCTGGACTCCAATTTTGTGAAAATAATGTTACCAGTTTTACTTTGCTAGAAACTGATCGTTGGCCCAAATCTCTGGTTAATGTGAAGATTAGCTGGTAGTCATCAGGCATCGGCAAGAAACATGCAAGATAGCAAAAGGCTTTCCCGTGGCTAACGTATTCATCTACGTGAGTGGTAAGCCCATCCTATTAATAATCCTGTCAAACTAGAGATGAACCTAGTGAATTTAAATGCATCTTAGGAAGGCAAAGGCAGGGACATATTCTGCCTGTTTTACTTTTGATGAGCTGACTTCCACCATTTTTCTAACATGAAAAATCCTTGCATGTTTCTAGTTCCTAACATCTGGAGAATGGTAGGGGGTACACCGTGCCGTGTTCTGCATGCGTTATAACCTGACGCGTGTGTCGTGAATGGGATGCTCGGGAAAAATGGATCTTCAAAGTTCAAAAAAATAGGAAGACTTTAAAAGATGTATTTATTATCGAAGAGTTAATAGGGGAACATGATCCGCATTTCAAAAGGTACAACGGTGAATCTGATGAAAGTAAGCAGGAAGACTTCATTTGAAGGAATTTTTTTTCCTGGTTTGTTTCATGTTGACTACACTGCCAGAATGATGTGTGTCTGGGGTGGTGGGCAAATGCTGGTGGCTTTTTCTTTGCTTGGCTTTGGCTTTTGCTGATGGAAAAGACATGAGTAGGGTCATGATATAAATGTTTTTCTTCAAGTTAATGACATTACTTGGGCAGGTATTTCTTCACCAGTGTCCTCCCTTCCCGCTACCCTGTGAGCTGCAGCCGCCTTTGCTTTTGTGTTCTTATAAGAACCGTACTGGAGCTGGCATGGTGGCATGCACCTGTAGTCCCAGACACGCGGGAGGATCCCTTGACCCCAGAAGTTCAAGGCCAGCCTGGGCAACATGACGAGACCGCTTTTTCTCTAAAATAAAATAAAATAAATTATTTTAAAAAGAGCCTCGCTGGTAATAAGCAGGTGTACTTGTAGGTAAAAGTATTTTTAAAAAACAGTTTAATAAAGAAACTCAGATTAAAAGTAGAATAAAGGAATGATATGCTAGAAAGAGTGTATATGTTAAATATATATACAAAAAAATGCACCCGTTATAACTTTATGGTTAAAATGGAGTTCCCTAATTTTAGTGTCTTTTAGTTTATTTTTTAGTTTTTGAAACATGGTCTCGCTTTGTCACCTGGTTTAGAGTTCAGTAGCATCATCATAGCTCACTGCAGCCTCAAACTCCTGAGCTTAAGCGATCCTCCTGCCTTAGCCTCCCGAATGGCTGGGACCACAGGCCAGTGCCACCAAGCCTAACTAATTAGTGTCTTTTTAAATACAAAATAGCTTTTTTAAAAATTGAAGCAAATCAGATATAGGAGAGGACACAAAGATATTAAGCTGCCATTATTCTCGGAGGCAGTTGTAGAGAACAGTAAAAACAAACATGGTGAAGTTTTCTGCAGATTCTTATGGCCACAGAGACGGACTGAGTTGTTCGTGGAAGAAAGAGCTTGTTGTGAGTGAAAAACAAAAATGGAAGAGTTTAACTCTCAAGTTCGTATTGAAGAATTCTGAACTTTCAGTATGTTGTACAATTAAAATCCAAATGGCTTACTTTATAAGATTTTGCAGCAATTATACAGATCATGAGGTTGTCATTAAAAAAAGACTAGCAGGAATTACTTTTGGTTTGTAAAAATACTTATAGACTTCTCTTCACTAACAAAGTGAAAACATTTTAAGAGACAAGCTATCTTGGAATTATAGAATACTTTTACAGCCTCCTAGATTATTATTAATACAATTTAATAATTGAAACAATATTTTATATCTTTGGGGTCACTTGCTATTATGTACCTGAACAGCCTTGTACAAGTTTGTGATTATTAACATTTTTCCTAATTCTGTGTTCAGTAAAGCCAGGTTGGTACTTGGCACTCACCATGGTGGGAGTATTTACATCATCAAAATTAACAAAAGCTACATACCTGGGCTTTTTATTTACCCCTCCTGGAGAGCCAGTTGTTAAATATTATAACTGCAGCACACCACTGGATTTAAAGCCTGAGTTGCATTAGTCAAGATATGAAAGAAATCTAACATAAGTAAAAGAACCATTGTTTGGAGTTGAAAAATTGTATTAAAAGGGTAAAAAAGCCTGGTGGAGGAGAACTAGACATGTGGCATTTGTGGCAGTTATCACACACTTCCTGCGAGTTGTAAGAAATATGTTTTGCAGTTATTCAAAGTTGTTAATGGCCTAGTCTTCCCTTTTGGATGCAGTGAGATGATGAATCCTGTCGTTGTCAGGTGAGTGTCAGCCGTGTGGCAGGGCGTCCTCCACCTGCACCAGTTCCTCCTGTGGAACACGGCTGCCAGCATCTCTTAGGAGGCCATAGTGCTTCCGGGTGGGCTCTCAGAGCTGCGTAGCGTTTTTTGCTTAACCTCAACATATTACTTGTTCTAATAACTATGTTTTACAGATATAGAATTTGAAGTATGAGGAGACATTAGTCAAAATTATAAACAAAGACCAGATCACTGCTTTCTTAATTATCCCTGATGCCTCCCTGTCATGGCTAGGGCACTTTCAACAGGAGTGAAGAGTTACTTCTGTTATTGGGATTCTCTGAGCTAATAGATAATCTGATCCATGATATGATGCCATTTTCCCAGTATATTTTGAAAAGTTGACACAAGGTTATTGGCCAAGGAAAATAGAAAATGAGTAACGGTTGGCAGCTGCTTCATGCCAACTTCTCATTGTCAGCCACGTAGACAAGATATTGTGGTTCTGCTGCTGGTCCGTTGCCTCACCCAATTAGTAGTCCTTACACTCTTGCTACTCAAACTGTGGTCCAGGGACCAGCAGCTCTGGCATCTGCAAACACAATCTTGGAGGCCATTTTAGACCTACTGAATCAGATGTATCGGTCCACAAGATCCCCGGCTGATTTGTACATTGAAGTTCGAGAAACATTGCCTCACCGCCTCACTAATGTCATTCTCAAACTATCTGAAGAGTTCTTCCTTCCAGGGATATTAAAAAAAAAATGGTGAATTTAAGACACACAGAGAAATAAACTAGAAGTTTGGAGAAATGGTGGAAGAATAAATTTTATTCATGGAATTTTATTCATTGTCTTTCCCTTCACCTGTCTCTAGTCTCCATTACAAACCGTTTGCAGGGGTTTAAAAAAAAAAAAAAAAGCACAGAGGTATTATCCCCAGTGTAACCAGAGAATTAACCTGGAATTTCCAAAGGCAAACTTAGTTTCAGAACTAATTGACTATTCCTACAGCTTATTTTTACATGCTATGCTGCTGGCATTGAAACCTCACATCAAATGGCATTTCTCTTTTGCATTTCTCTTTTCTTTCCTCTTTCTTTTTTAAAATTAAACGTTTTATTTTGGAAAAGTTTTAGATTTATGGAAAAGTTGCGGAGATAGTACAGAGAGTTCCCATATCCCCCATGCCACTCTTACTTGCATTTTTTTTTTTTTACCAGAGTTTTATTTCTACTTTTCCCAGATTGGCAGAGTTTCCTAAGGAAGCAAAGTTACAGCACCTAACACAAATAGTATTTGATTAAGGCTAATTACAGTGCTGTCACATAAAAAGGGGAGAAAAGAAAGCTGGCTTTTTCAACCAGCAATGAAATAACCTGCTGTCTATCTACTGACTTAATAGCTTTAATTGCCAGAACATAATCAAGATCTGGTGAATTTGTTTGAACATATCAGCAGGCACCAAGTATTTCAATGAGATCAAGTTGTGTAACTAGTTGTGCTCTAACTTCAGCTGAAATCGCTCTGACAAAGTGAGTTTTGTAGCCTGCAAGGCAACACACCTATCCGGAAAGGCCCACTGATACGATGAGTTGATTTAGTAAAATACTCTGGACTAAGAAGGTTATGGATTTAACATGACAATCGTAGATGAGCCGTAACCCTCCAATGTGTCTGACTTCTTAGTTTACATGATGAGTTAGGGAATGTATTTACGCTTTACTTGGAGACACATTCTACTTCCTATTTATTGAAAACTTTTTTTTCCGAAGAGTGACATAAGCAAATATGGGCATTTCCTGTAACAAACTTTGTAAATACACTGCAGACCATCAGTAAGGAAGTCACACAGGAAAGCAACCCTTCTTACACATTCTGTTGTCTTCTACTTTCTGGCTCTTAGGAATGTGGAACTAGAAATTCAAGCACATCTAAGACATCTACCCTCTGAAAGTGACTCTAGCAAATGGTTTCTAGAAACAGGAGCCCACTACAGGCCCATTGTGGGACTTTGCAAGGATGACTGCGTCCACTGGTTCCTTCCCCATTCGGATACTTGGTACCTACTTACCTAATGGGAGGGTCTATTAGTAGTTGCTCTTGAACTTTTTGAAAACGTACAGTGTTCAGGTGAAAATACCCCTTTTTGTGGAAAAGTAGGAATAATTCCTTCTCTATTCAGTAATCATTGAATACCTTGGAGTGCAAACTCTCAACACACAAAAGCACCCAGTAAACATAGTCTCAAAAGAAGATAAATGTAGGTGATGTTTTCCTAACTTTTAGAAACGGGAAGATGAAATTGCAGAGGCAAGAGGAAAACACGACTCGGTGCCCCACTGCACTCCCCGGGAGACCACCTCTTGAGGGAAGACGGTGGTTGCTCCCTAGCTGGGCAGGGCAGCCTGGAGGTGACTGTTTCTATCCGTTACCGGCATGCCCAGCTCTGTTGCTGGACTGCACGTAGGGATGCAGTCACACTCTGAGAAGACTGTGTGCACCCAACATTGCTGTCTCCTGGGTGGGCCTTGATGCTGACTGACATCTGTAGCTCCTATTGAAACTGAGTCACCTGTGTTACTTGTGTCCGAGTGATGGAGGTTTCAGTAAAAGGACTGGGGCAGGGAAAGTTCTCATTTTTTTCCCTCCTCCTTCTTTCCCAGACGGGATTATCCCGACCTGTTTGCCTGCAGAGTTTCCTCACAGGCCCTGACTTAAGCAGTGGTTCGTAGAGCACTGCTGAGGGACTCAGAAAGCTCTTTCTGCTGATTTTCAGATGTGCAAAAAAGCTGAGAGTGTCAGGAGGACCATAGGAAGGAACAGAAGTCTGGGGATTTTGATTTTCAAGTTCCTACTGTTAATTTTTTTTTTTCCACTTTCCTTTGCCTCATCTATTAACTCTTTGAGGCTTAAGAGGCCCAAAGTGAAGCCTGTCCTAATTTTAAACTTGCCTCTGTGGCTGCCCTGTAATTTTCATTCCACAGTCTAAATTGGAACGTGTCTCCATAGGTTGGGCTCAGAACATCTCTTTCTGTGAAGCTTTACCAGGCCACTCTTGGTACAGCAGAGGAGCTTCAGCATAAAAATTCAGGATTCTGTGTTTGTCTGAAGACCACCAAGAGCTGAAGAGCTTTGTCCAATTTTAGAAGGTAGTAAGGGAGGAGGGGCAAACACAGCCAATGCTGAAGCCAATTAGCTTTTAAAACAGACACATCTCAGCAGAGCACACAGGACCAAATGTCCATACTCCTTCTTTGACACAATTAAATTTGAGAAATTTTGATTGAGATTATTGAACTCAGATTCTTTTTCTCTGTTGTGAACTTCCAAGATTCAAGCTATCTCTTTTATCTTGAAGACCATGTAATGCCCTCACTTTCTGTAAAACCCAACTCTATATCTTCCTCCCGCCACGTAGGCTTTTTGGAATGACCTCAGACCATCACGAGCTTTCCTTGCCTCTGAATTTCTAGGGCAAGCATGCACTCGGATCTCTGCGGTTCTCTCCAGCTAAATGCTACTCTCTGCTTTCTAATTTGTCTGTGTCTGCTACATGCCAGGCAGAGGGTAGGGTATAGAACATGATCTTAATGAATAGTTTTTCAATTAATTCATTCATTATTATCCCCTGTAACAATCTAAAAGTCAAGAATTTTCTTACCCTTTTAATCATGGGTGCTAATAGCCTTAAAAAGTTCCACTTCCATTAGAAAAATGGAATCTTTATACTTGCTCTACATATATCTGCCCAACAAAAGGAGAAAGATTTCTGTTTAGCTAGGAGCATGGAAAAAATCAGCAGCCGTGATCCTAGGTAGTTCATTCCTCAATAGCAGTCGATGTTTCCCCAGATTCGTCCATTGTGGGCAAGCTGCTCATTTCCTCCAGGACACAGCGTGCCTCGGAAACTTCAATACCTGCCAATAGCTGAGGCAGAAAAGGCGCACACACTCATGAAAGCCACTGCTGGCCACTTAGTTTTCTATTCCATGAGCGCACCTGAAAACTGTTGTTGACGGCCTTCCTTTCTGCCATGGCGCAGTATCCAACGTGAAGCAGATCTGTCTTGAATCCTGTCCGAGGTGTGTCAAAAACTAACGCGCTGTGGAAGCCTCACATTGAGGACTGCAGCCTGAGAGCAGCCCACAAACAGATGCCCACACTGTCTGTGGAATCAAGATGGGAAAGGCCCATGCTCTGGGCCTCTTCCCGAACACACGGATCTATGGGCTACCTGGTTTTTACAGGGAGATGTCATGAACCGTGGAAGCCCTGAGATTTTACTCTGTTCACAGGCTCACCAGTTGACTGTCTTTCTTCAAATAGGAGAATTTGTTAAAACACTAGTTCTTCCACTGGAAAAGGCATCGCAGTGAAACGCATGTGGTTGGTGAGTTCAGGTGGCTATAGTTTAGCGCGCAAAAGACCAGGCTCCTTGGTTCAGTGTCCACACAGACGAGTGAGCTCCGCCTGGAAAAAAAATGGTCCAAGAGCTGCAAAATCCAGCCCTCAGCCAGGATAGCCATTTTATGAAAGTGTGCCACTGGTCGCAAGAAAAATCAACAGAGAACAATGGATGTGCTGGCGTGAATCCAACACTACTGCAAGAAAAACAATGCAAGCATAAGCTCTACAAAGTAATTAGTATCATTGTCATATATATGAAGGACAATAGTGTATTATTATCATTATGATCCTGATACTAGTAGTTTTCCAGAGGCCTGAAAGGATAAGTTTTTAGACTCATTGAAAAACATGGGGGTGGACGTCTGCTGGCTACAGAAGTAGCCCAACTCGAGACCTGCATGCAGAGGTGGACATTGATTTGGCTCTGGTTTCTCGAGTATGTGACTTTCTTGATGTGCCCCAAGCTTGTCCAGATTTGCTGCTTCTGCTTCTTGTTACTATCCTGCTTAAATGCCACCTCTTCCATGAAGCATTCCCCATTCCTCCCCCCGCCAGGAAAAGCCTTTTCCTCCTCTGCGTAGGGTTCGGACTCTTTGGGATTTATAATTGTCTGCCTTACGTTACAACTTCAGGTGTACACTTTTTGTCTCATCATTCCTGCTAGACTGTGACATCTTTGAGAGTAAAAATGCTGCCATATTCATGTAGGTATCCCCCATATCGTCTTTTGTATACAGGTCACACTCAATATTTACTGAAAGAACAAATGAATGAAGAACGACAGAATGCAGACATAGGCACAGCATCTTAGAATGTCAGCAGTGGTACCATATCTGAGCATTCTCTCCAGAAAAGGGTCCCCACGGAGCACCCCACAGGTGGGGCAGTCAGAAGTACAAAAAAGAGGAAACAGACAAATGAAGACACCGGTAGATGAAGAGGAATAACATCACCAGACTCTACTGTGTCTAGTTCAGCTCATAGAATCCTTTCTCATTTTATTTTTGTTACCAGGGATGGGTATTGTTTGTGGAATTCACTCAGGAAAACTTAGTAATTTTCCAACATAGTTAATATTCAGATATGAAAAATCTCTTACAGTTTAAATGGTGAATAGATGCTAATTTATACATATATACTTATGCTCAGAATGCCTAATTAATGATCCTCTGTGTCAGTCACGGGTATGTTAATGAGCTTCTTTTGCGCCTGTGTCATAATTGCATTGCTCCTATCCAGCTTAAGGTTGGAGGAACATTTTAGCTGTGGATTAGCAAATGATGCAAAATAACAACAAAACGACTAATGGTTATTCAGTGGTCCATAAGTATAGGAAACGTGGAAGTATATGATCATAATAATTTAGTGTGAGAAAATGTAAAGTCAGCCAAAGAAAAAGTAGTTGGCTACTCTCATAGTAACTCTCCATTCGCTGAGTATAAAAAGATTTGTTTGGTGATGCAGAACTAGCTTTCTTTGGTGCAAACACTGGCTTCACCATCTTTCTAATTCTGTAAACAAAAAGGCTTTATGATAGAAGGAATTCTACTGATAGACATTATCCTGTATTTATTAATAGATGTGCTAAGTCTCTCAGGACCCAGAATTGCCTGCTTCTAACTATGTTCCATAGTCTTTCCTCTACCTTCTTACGTATTTTGTTTTCTTCCCGAAACTCTTGCATATTTTCTTAACCATAGACTTTCCCATTGTAGTCTAGCAGAGTCAGGTTGGATTTGATTCCTAACTTGCCACTTTTGGCTTTGTGACTTTGGGCAAGGTAATCGATCTCTCTGAGCCTCTGCTTCCTTGCCTGTAAAATAGAGTAAGAATAGCAATTATGTTAGACTAGACCATGAGGATTAAGTGAGTTAATGTGTCTGAAATCCATGGGAATACATGTAGCAAGTGACAGGATTGCTCCCCATTTTCCTTCCCCTTTTTTTAATCCTTTCTTTATACCTGTAGTGGTTAAGACCACAGAGCCTAGCTAGACTGTCCTGGGCCTGACTTCTGATTCTGCCATGTTCCAGCTGTGTGACCTCGGGTAAGTTACTTAGCCTTGCTGTGCTTCCCTTCCTTGACATATAAAATGTCAGCACTTGGCAATTTTAGTAAGTGCTCAAAAAAGCCAACTGTTAGTGTCTGACAACCTGAGCAGCTGGGTGAACATGACCCATTGGCGAGTCCGTCTGTGGATTAGTGTCATCTGCTCGAAGGGTCAGGAAGCCCTTCTGGGTCAGAAGCAGAGTGCCTCGGCCCTTTGTCAGGGAACACAGGTCCTTGCCCTGTTTCTAGATCTTATGTACGAAGGCCATTTCTTTCATTTCTCCTTTCTTCTCTGGAGAAATCTGTTTTCTCTTTGAGAGTAACACAAGAATAGATGTGCGCTACCCCTCCTGAGCGACTGCGGCCCTCCCTGTTTCTGTGTGCAGGGGTGGAGTCTGGAATGCCCACTCTCTCTCCTCCCCCCTGCGCTCTCCCTCCCCCTCCTGCTCTGACAGGCTGTGGGAGGAAGAAAGGGCTTCGTGCCAAGCCTTTCATTGGGGCCTCTATTTTCCCTTTCTTTTTATGCCAAAGGCAAATAGCTGAGTGTGCTTGCTGCAAGGGCGGCTTCTGAAGCCATTCAGCTAGCCCCGACATTTGTAAGATAACATATTATTCTCCAAATGGTATCAGAATTTGACGTCACACGTTCCTGATCTATCACTGAAATGTATTGCTTAGCTTTTTAAGAATGATGAGGCCGTGAATTCTAATAACCGACCCAAATAAGCAGTCAAGTTTATTCCCTTAAGCGCTCCAGCTATATCCACAGCAACGGTGCTAGCACTTTACATCTAGAGCTGATTTACAGATTTCAAAATACTTCAGAAAAAAAATCATTTGATCCTCACACAACCCTGAATAGTAGGCATGTCAAAAATTATTATTTCCATTTTATAGTCAAAAAAACTGATGCTCAGAAAGATGAGGTGACTTGTCTACCAACTATACAAGTAGGAAGTCCAGTATTCTGACTAGAACTCAGAGATTTTAAGCCATTTGCTTTGTATTAATCAGAAAAGGTAAGATTATGCTGCAGTAAGAAATCTACCCTTCCCCAGCTCCCCTCTGGTTCCACTGGCTTGATACAACAAATATTCCTGCTACATTTCCAACTCAGGTTTATGGGGGAAGCATGGGGAGGCTCTTCTCCACCTAGTCACTCAGGGATCCAGGCTGACAGAAGCTACAGGGTGTCCTGACACTGCCATCTCAGCATGTGGCCTCCAGGTTTGCTGCAGCAGGGGAAGGGAGTGTGGAGAACTCACACCAGCTCTTCCTCTGCTCAGAGCCCACTGGCCAGAACCAGTTTCATGGCCCCCAGTTAATTACATGAGAGCCTGCAAAGTCTTCCCGTATGCTCAGAAAGGGAGGAGAACCAGTTACAATGAGCTCCAGAAATCTCTATCACTGGCTTTCAGGTGGTCCATTTAAATTTATGCAATACAGGGGACCCATGTGGAATTAAGCACGCTTCATAATCAGATTGCACCTGGAGCATTTCATTTGTTTGAGGACGATGAAAAGAGATAAAACGAATTTAAACAGCACTTGATGTGTGAGGTAGTTGTCAAAAAGAAGAAAAGAAACAATGGTAATCACAAGTGATCATATTAACCTTACCCTTTTGGGGCCTGGTCTTTTAAAAATTAGAGTTTCTTCCAAAAGATAAACAGAAAACTTATAATTTAAATCTAAAAGTTCTTCCCCTCCTCTCCCTAATCTGTTTTACAGAGAAACTTTCAGATTAAAAAACTATCTTCAGGTTAGTCCTTAGAAAATATCAGCGTTTACTCCTAAGATATCTTAAAAACTTTGTCATTCTAAAGTTTTATTAAGTACTCAGGTTATTTCCCAGATAATTTCCCCTCTGTGTTTGGCTAATTGATGTAAAATTGCAGTCAGGCACATGAACCAGTTGAATCTGAGTAACATAGAGGGGTTGGGTTTGGGTGGCCTTGTAGTATACAAGATTTTAGAATATTTAGAGATAAGGATGGGACCTGTGAGCTAGACAGAAAGTCCAGGGCCAGCCTAGACCCCTTAAGACACTTCTTATGCCAAGTGCATCTCTTGCATCCAGCCCTGTTCCATACGGTAATCTGCCGCAGACCAACTGCCACCTGGATTTCCTTGTGCTTGAGCTGCCCTAGGCTCCCGCCACTGGACTCACCCGCCGAGCTTTCCTTAAGGCTCCTCATTCTGGAAACAGCTGTACTTGTCATGGGTGGAAGATCCACCGATGGGAACGCCCCACTGAACACCCAGACAGCACAGCAGAAATTCTTACAAAGGCTTTCCATGGAAACACAGACAATACGTTTTCTGGCCCCCCCCCCACTTCTCTTTTTAAAATGTGTTTTTTGATAAAGTGAATTTTAAAACATAAAATAGCAATCTGAAACGCACATGCTAACAATAGTAATTATAATCATATTAATAATCGGCACTTGTGTATAATGTCATTTTGTAGAGGGGTCAGGCATTTTCACAGGCATCACCTAGTCTCAGCAGACACGTTTGAGTTTCATAGGTCATAAATCTCATTATCTATATTCCAGGGATGTAAAATGTGAAAGTGAAGCAGCTTATCCAAGGCGGCAGGTGGGATCTGTGGACAGGGAGACAGGGTTTCCCAAGTGTGCCTGAGCAGAAGAGTCAACTGACCCTTGGTAGTGGTTTGGTTCCCTGGGCTTCACCTCAGAAGGACCAAATCAGAATTTTCACGAAAGAGGTTCAGGAATCCCTTTTTTGCCAAGCCCTGTGGATGACTTGGAGAATGCACATTTAGGAATAGCCCGATCTAGCAGAAGGAACAACTCCTAACTCCTCTCTGGTATCAGCTTCCTGTCCCCATTGAGAGGAAAGGAACGTCTCTAAGAGGATGAGAAAGTTAATTCCAAGAATTCAGATGCACCACAGCAGCAGCAGCTACTGCTACCCATCCCTTGAGTTTTCAAGAAAAGTACAGTTTTGTGTATTTTTAAATGTCAATACTTTGTACCATTGGTTTTCGAAAAAGGCCCTGAGCACTAATGGTACTGTCTGTAAATATTCTCCTGGTGGTCTGAAAACGGGATTCTTTCAGAATCTGTGTTTTTTTTAAATGTAACTTTTGAGTAGGTAACAAAATGTTAAAAACAATAGATGGTGAAAGATAAATCTCTTTTCCATCCCTTGCTTCCTGTCTCCTAGTTTCCTCCCCCTAAGGCAACCACTGTTACCATTTTGTCAAGTTTCCTTCCAGTGGCATCTCAAGCACACAGAAATGTACATGTAGGCATATGCTTTTTAAAAAAAATCACAAATGGTAGCTATACCATGTTTAACGTCTGTGTCATTGTATCCAGTTGATCATTTTCCTCTGGCATCACTTAACTGATTTCGTGCAGTGAAAGTAACTTCTGTGATAGAGAAATCTTGAAATCCCCAGTGGCTTACCAATATGAGTTTATTTCTCTCTCATGCCACAGTCCGATGCAAGCATTCGCTGGACAGCCAGCCAGCTCCTTCCACTTTGTAACTCCTCTATGGGTCTTGAAATTTTTTGCTTCCACCTGGTGAGTGGGAAAAAGAGAGAGCCTAGAAGGTCATGGAGAATCTTGCTGGAAATGGAATCAAGCCTGGAGATGGCAAACATCATTTCTGTCCACATTTTTTTGGCGAAAACTAGATGCAAGGGGAGCTGGGAAATGTAGTCCTTGCCTGGGCAACCACTTGCCAGTATCAAATCCACGTAGTTGAAAGAGTGCATGCATCCTTGGTGGCTAGCTAGCCATTTCTGCCCCAGTTTCTATCCCCAAATGTACCACATTTTCTTTGAATTACAGTGAGTGGGGTTTTGTTTTCCTCTTGGCATATGAGAGGACGGTGGGAGGTTGGTGTGGACATTTATACCACGGATGTGGTCTGGAAACTGCAGAGTTGGAGAAGCACTCCTTTATTCAGGAGGCCAAAGATCAAGGTCAACTTTTGCCCCTGCTAGTTTGTAAGCCCAGTTTCCAGAACTAACCCATTGCACGTGTCTGTGGATGGGGAGACCCGCTGCCTAACTGATCACTGCATGGATTGAACCACCTGAAACTAAATGACTTCTGTATGATCTAACCCAGATACAGCCAAGAATAGAGGGATTCCAGAATCCCCAACTCCCAGGCCGCCTGTAAAACATTATAGTGATAATATAATAGTCTTTTTCAAGCTCTAATTGAATGGCTTCATCCCCCTCCTCTTTAACGCTAGACTTGGTACCCAGAAATTTTCTGGCACTTTTTTTGCTTACAAAACTTTCCTTTGCTACTGGAGAAAAAAAAAATGAACGAAAAACAAATCAGCAATATAAAGAACTTTTGTTAAGTTCAGTGTTGGAGAGGGACAACACCCGTTCCTAAGGCTGCCAGGAATGCTCACCGACCCTTTCCTCTCTGCTCTTAGCATGAGCCAGCGGCAGAGGGAATGGCTCCCTCCCCCACAGCTCTGCATGCGTCAGCCCCCAGAATAGCAACGTGGGGACGAAGTTGTGATGGCAACAGCAGAAGGAGGTGAGGCTGCCTCTGCTCCCTGCCCTCCTCCGGGCCTCTGCTGGCCAATCTGTGACCTCACCGGTGGGCCCCGAGAAGCAGGACAGCACAGGGGCCCAGCATCGTCGCCTTGGCATTTCCACATCTGTTTTCTCTTCCTTACTGGTTTGCATCGACTCTGTGGTC
This sequence comes from Lepilemur ruficaudatus, assembly GCA_963574885.1. NCBI lineage: Eukaryota > Metazoa > Chordata > Mammalia > Primates > Lepilemuridae > Lepilemur > Lepilemur ruficaudatus. The sequence continues at coordinate 6,230 of CAUYRT010061763.1, read as the reverse complement.
ACTGTTCTCCATGTCAGCACATTCAAAATTGCTGACTGTCAACACTGAGGGCGGTGTGCCTGCTACTGAAGAAGCCACAAGGAAAACAGCTTTGGGCAATGGTGGATGTTCTTGGTGTGACACATTCCTAGCTCCCAGCACAGGGCCTTTACAAAGGACAGGGCTTTGCGGTTTGGGAAGGATGGGGAGAAAGAAAGGGGGAGGCAAAAGGGGGCTTGGCTTGTTGAGATCTTCTCTTAAGGAAATACATACTAGTTTTCTAGAATTCGAGCAGCTGAAATGGGAAGTTGGCACTAAACAAAATGAGATTGTGACAACCAAACCCATGTGCAGACAGAATTGGGAGCCACTGAGGCAATGAGGCTGTTTTCCACAATCCTGGGAGGAAAAGGTGACCAAATGCCATCTGGAAACCGAATGGTCCCTTCAAGCCATTCAAGCTAGCGCACAGGGGCACCGGAAGGTTTGATAGTGGTGGTGCCAGGGCAGGGCTTGGCTGGACAACTCTGAGCAGGGCGGCTGCCTGTCTCTGGGGCCCCGTTTGGAGAATTCCACAGACCAGGCTGTGTGTTGCTGTAGACTGTCAAACCACAGCCATTCACAGAGGGCATGTGGATTAGAACCTATCACGATCCAGCCAGGGAGAGTGTGTTACCCAGTTCCAGAAAGGTTGCTAGTTTGTGTGCTATTATGGAATGTGGGCAACTTCATCTTTTCTTGTAAGAGCAACAATAGGAAATCAGGAAGCATGCTCAGTGTATGACTCTACTGAGAGCCTCCTGTGAAAAAGGTGATAGGAGAGAGATGACGGGGTATATTATTCAGAGTTCTCCAAAGACACAGAACCAATTATGGGGAAAGAAAAAGAGAGGGAGGGAGAGAGATCAACTGATTGATTGCTATTGAGGAATTGGCTCATTGGCTTATGTGATCATAGGGACTGGTAAGTCCAAAATCTGTAGCACATGCTGGCAGGCTAGAAATTCAGGTAAGAGTTAGTGTTGCAGTCTAAAGTCCAAAATCTGTAGGCTGGGAACATAGGCAGGTTTTCTGTGTTGCCGTTTTAAGGCAGAATGTTTCTTCTTTGGGAAATCTGTACTCAAAGTCTGCTGGTTTAAATGTTAATCACATCTAAGAAATAGCCTTCCCAGCATTGCCTAGATTGGTGTTTGACTGAACAACTGAGCACCATAGATTCAAGTTAACCCATAAAATTTACCACCACGTGGGAATTCAGGCACATTAAAAGCGTGGATATGTCAAGCAGTTGACAATCTAATCAGAATGAATTTAAGATAACACTGGTATTTTAGGCTCCATATTTTGATGAATTTCATGTATATTAAATGTATATTTATAAATTGAAAGTAGAGCATTATATTCAAATTTCCATAGGTCCAGTGATGGAAATTTCTTCAGAATAAAAGTTATGTTACAAGCCAGACTGTCCCAGTGACATGCTTGCTGGTTTTCTTGTGACAGATTGTATGTGGCGTAATCTCTGAATGGGCATTCATTGGAAATAATCTTTTTTAACCTTGGTGTCAGAAGAATGGTACATGGGCTAGCACAGAGAGCTGCAAGAGTGTGAGTCTACTTCCTGACATTGCCTCTGTCTTAGGATAACAGGCTGAGAGTCAGTAATTTCTACCACCACTTCTGTACTTTCAGAAGCGTGTCAGTAAGGCATAGAGGCTGCGTAGCCACAGGGAAGAGCTTAACCCTGGGGTGAGACTGCCCGGGTTCTTCCCAGCTCTGGCATTCAGCACTAATAGCGTGTTATCTAACCTACCCTTGCGTCAGTTTCCTCGCGTGTACAATGGGGCTGATAGTAATAGTTTGTACCTCACAGAGTTCTTGGGAGGATTAATTGTATTAACATATGTCAGTGTCTGTGCATAGTTAGTGCCACATAAGTGTTTGCTATTATAATGATTATTTCCAGGGAATATGAAGAGAGAATGTCTGAGTAGAGGGTTGAGAGGCTTGAAGAAAAGTTTTTAGAAATAGATTATACGTTGGAACTTTGCTATAATTCAGTCCATGTTTGAGACCACTTTATAGTGCTATCCGTTAGGGGACTCCATTCATGATCCTCTTAGATGAATTGAAACCAAGATGGAGCCTCCTTATGTCAAATTCTGCACTGTACTTAATAGTGTCATGGAGAATTTCCAGGGTATTAATAATGAGCTAATACACCTATGAATGTTAAATGTCTTGGAAGCAGTTTCCTGATGAGCAAATAGCAGATGTGGCGATGGCTATGGTCTAATTGCCCAAGAGGCAGTTAAATATAGTTTTTAGCCCTTTTCTAAGCAGTTATTTGAAAGCTGAAATATTTTTCCTAAAGGCTCATCAACTGTTCTTAACAACCAAATGAAGTACAGAGGTAGAGCAGGGGTGTTGAGGAGTGTGTTTGCTTCCTGTACATCTAATTTAGGTTTGTAAATTGTTGGCTTTCTCTACATAGGCTTTTGTTTGGTATACTTCCGTATTTGACTTTTTGGTGCAGAGCGGTAGCTTTTATTGTTCTAAAAGTCCTAACTAAGAAATAATACTGATTATCTTTTATTGAGATCTTCCATGTGCCAGGCACCATATTGAATACTTTACTTGTGTTGTCACACGTCATCTTCAACATAACCCAAGCAAACAGGAACCGTTATTGTCCCTATTTTCCATTTGAGGAAACTGAGGCTAGAGAGGTGAACTGGCTCCAGGTGCATGGCAGGTAGCTAGATTCCAGGTGGCAGGAATGCAAAAGCCCAAACTCTTTACCACCATCCTCTGATGTTCTTTAAATCTCATAAATTAGAATCAGCCCCACTTTCTGCTAGGTGCTTTCCATAGGTGCTTTGTAAGGTGTGAGTTGAGCTGTTCTCGGATCTATAATTCTTTTATAAAGTAGTACTGAGTCCAATCTGACATGCTAGGAACTTGTAATTTTCATAACAGTATTGTCGTGTTCCATGGAGCAGGACTTGCCCAGCTTCCTGATGGCTGACCTGCATGCCCAGGTTCCTGAAACTTCTCTTTGTGGACAAGTTTCATCTCTGAAGGAAGACGGGGGCATCCCGTGTAGAACACCGACAACTAGGAAGTGGGCTGTGGGTAGCTACCCACGTCGATTTAGCAAACAGCACTTCATTACCTTGAATGCAAGAAGGAAAATGCCATTTAAATAGTGGTTTAGAGCTACAGGAAGGACAAGGCAGGGGTAAAAATTAACCAGAGATTTTAAGAAAATCTCCACTCCAAATGAAAAATTAAAGCAGTGCAATTTTCACGTCTACTGTATGTGTATTTTCAGAAAGGGATTTTTTTTATGCAAAGGAGACACTGACATGTCAATGACTAATGTTAAAAAACAAGCAGAGAGATTGTGCAATGTGGGAGAGCCTTCCTCTATATTTAGAATAAAACTTTGTGTTTTTACTGTCAGGATGTGAGCTTAATTATAGCATGTTGCAAACTTTACTTTTGTAAAGGATGTGTGTGTTTGTGTGTGTGTGTGTGTGTGTGTGTGTGTGTAGCTTACTCTGCTTGAAGAAGGTTGGGTGTTATTTTTATTTTCCTTTTGAAACGTCAGTAGGAGTTGATGTAAGGTAGTTTTAGAAGTATTAGTGTTTCTCGACCCTCAGTGGACTAATAACCTCCGTGAGACCAGGAAACATGTTTTATTCATCTGTGCTAGGTTTTATTATTCTGCTTTTAATAATTATTTACTCCAATAAAAGCAGATATGTCACCTGGGCTGTTTACAAGGCTTTCATTTTGATTTTTACTTAAATAATACACTAATGATTCTCCTGGAAATACATTTTTCTCTGGCATGAAAACTTACACTTAGAAAAGAATCTGTAATTATTCACTATATTATCCCCAGAATTAGCAGTTATGTGTTTGGTATAGTTATTTCTTGACTATTCAGAGGTTACCTTTGTGTGTTTGTATATACCCGTGTGTTTAGCATCTAAAAAATTATTGCATTGAGATTATTCACATTGTTAGGCTCATTACACAGACTGAAAAATATTTGGTTCTAGCTGTAAGTTCTTCACATCAACCATGAAAATGTGCTCGAGCCCACATTCCCTGAGTCTGAGAGAATCAGGCTGGATGGTTGGTTGAAATAATTAATAAACTCCACCTCACCTTCAAAAACTAATATCATGAAGCTGATGCACATATTATCTTTAGCTTCTGAATATAAAATTTTACTGCACTTTCTACACAGTAAGTTTTCAGTAGTATCTCTATTGAATGATTAATTTTTAAAAAATCAAGGTGGAACTAAAAAAGATGAAATCATTTATAAGCTCACATTTTGGGGGCATAGTGTTCACAGGGCTTGTTAGTATTTTCCATTCTGATTCTACCATCATACCATTTGGGGAAACTTAACATTTCCTCATTGATGTCTGCTGCTAAAATAGAATGTAGTTAATCAGGACCGAGGAGGTGTGCAGTGCATACACTTATTAAGGAGCAATCTGCCGGCTCCTTATTACTGCCATTAGTTCTCAGGCAACACCTTCCACCTTTTCTTGTTTCTTTCATACAATGGCTTATTGAAAACCACTGCCTGCTGAATAAATCTCTCAGTATGATATACATGGAATACATGGATAGGTAAATGAAACTGTTTTGGTAAAATCAAGATCTGGAAGACAAACATTTCAACAATTTACATAACATTTTTGACTTAGTTTTATTAATTGTGGGGGAAAATATACATAGAAAAACATTTATTAAATATCTATCCTATATAAGGGCTGTTTAAAATTAGCGAAACAAAGTTTTCACTTTTGTTTAAATTTAACATGATGATTTAATATTTGAATATCTTTGTACAATTACAACTTTGACTTTACATCTGAAAGAATATAGAATGTCATGGAACGTGCTGTCTCGTCTGTGGTTTGGTTTTTGTATTACATATAAATGTTTGTCTGTTAAAAAAGAGGAATTGGCATCCAGCAGTCATCAATGCTTAATACCAGATAAGAAACGTGAAGGTGTAAGGGTAACCTTTTTAGAAAAGTTGTCTCAACAAGGTTTTAGACAGTCACATCAGTGTATAGCTGGAAGTCATTTTATTTAAGCATCCAAATTCACCAGAAACAGATAAAATGATAATTCAAATAATCTGCAGGAATAGGTTGAGTTGTTTGCTTTGGAATAATCCAGTCTTAATTAGGAACCTAGAATTTAAAAAGCAGGAAAGCTTATTTTTCCTCAGTAGCCCAGGTAAATGAGGATGGACCTCACATCAGAACTTCCTGGAAATTGCCTTGATCCCTTGCAAGGGCTCGGGGTGAGGGGAGTAGAATCTTCCTTTTTAAAATTTTGTCTTTGGGCCTATAAGCTAATCTTTAGGAAGCACACTGTATTCCAGACTTTGTGTAGTGGATAATCAACAGATTGTGGTATCAGAACAGTGGCCATTTAGCATATGAAATCTGCTATTGCAAGAGGATCTCTATTGTATACATTCTAAACAGGGAAATTACATACCTTCAATGCAGGTATTGAATCCAACCTGGTACACATCTTTCACCTAGCAATGAGCTCAGTGCTTGACACCCCTAGAAGCCAATACTATGGCAACAGCTTTTGAGAAAAAAAAAAAGAAAAAGCTTTATTGCAAGATCAGCTAGCAAGGAGACAGGAGGCAATGCTCAAATCTGCCTCCCCAGGCTGGGGTCTGTGGGCAGGTTTCATAGGAAGAGAGTGACTATGGGGAGTTAGGAAAATGCAATGAGGCGTGATTTGATTGGGTTATGCAGAAAGGTGGTGCTGGGTCCTTGGCTGTTAAGTTCATTCTGCCACATGTCTTAATTTGGTCCTTGCTCTTTGGTCCAGGTACTTAAGTTCGACGTGTGGTTTACCTTTTCATTCTGGCCGGCTCCAGGGTCACTAATCAAGCATGCTTGGTTCACCTCCTTGTGACTTGAAACCCAGGGGTCCATTGCAATTGAAAAACAACTTATTATTCTGTTACTGTCAAAGTTGAACCAGTTGAACTGGTTCTGCAGTTACACATCCAGGTCAAGAAACAAACTCTTCATCCTGGTTCTTTTTGGTTTTTTTTTTTTTTGAGACAGAGTCTCACTTTGTTGCCCGGGCTAGAGTGAGTGCCATGGCGTCAGCCTAGCTCACAGCAACCTCAGACTCCTGGGCTCAAGGGATCCTTCTGCCTCAGCCTCCCGAGTAGCTGGGACTAC
>CAUYRT010061762.1:0-54814 GCA_963574885.1 Lepilemur ruficaudatus | reverse complement strand
GGATTATAGTAGCAGTTATTTTGCAAAGTGCAGAGAATTGAATAATGCTTACAAACCATTTAGCACGTTGTTTGGCATTGTCTGGCAAGGTAAATGCTCAATAAGTGTGAGCTATTTTTACTACTACTACTGCTGGACATTAACCCATTTTTTTTTTCAATGAATAACTCTTTAAGACACTAACTCAAGTATCTAGAAAGCACCACCAGTCTCCCCAGAGTAAACTCCAGTATGGACAGCAGGCAAAAGGTGTTGATTATCCCCAGTATGGGCCCTTAGGGAAGCTGTGGCTGAGGCCATATGGATGGGTCCACACACATGTACACAGGGGCAATGGGAAAGTCTAACTCAGCAGGAACACTCTCGCAGAGTGCTGGATTTAGGCACAAACAATGAGTAAACAGGGATTTGGAAGAGAGGAATGTGCCGCATAAACAATTTTCACAATCTGGTGTGAAAGCCCAGATGCTTCCTGCGTGAAGGGGTGAACTCAGAATCACAGGGCGAAATGAAGTATTAATAAATGCTCACACTGTCCCTCATTCTGGCTCAATTCCTGCATATCTGTGTATGTTTTACCCATGGTTTGATTTAGGTGAGAGTAAATAGGAATACCCCAGAGTGGATAAGAATAGTACACACACACACAAACACACACACACACACACAGACACACACACACACAGACACGCATACCCGGGTCAGATGAATTATATATTTGTGGTATTTGGGGAAAAGAATCCAAAGCCTAGAAACAGCAGTTACCTTCTGCATTATCCTGTTACAGAGAAAGAAAATAGGACAAGTGTCTTTTTAATCAGTTGTTTTTTACTAGGTCCAGGGTTAATTTGAATTTGCTCTTTTAAGAATCATTTTTGACTGAAAGAATTGAGCCAAAGGGTCTGTTTTGGAGGCTACTTCCAGTTAAGAAACAATTTATGCATTCACTGAAACATTTATTTACTCAACCAACATTTACTGAGAACTTGCAATGAGGCAGGTTCCTTGCTAGATGCAAGCTGGCTAGATGCTAGAAGCCATATTCAAAGAAAGACTTCAAAATGATGGTAATTATCCTCACGAGGTTTGCAAATACAGTGGGAGGAAGTTGGTGATAGAAATTATGTCCATGAGATATGGCGCAGAGGGGAAAGGCACCTTCATGGGCAAGGTACCAGGGAAGACTTCTAGAAAGAGATAATACTTGAGAAGATTCTTTAAAAAGGAGTAGAAATTACCCTTGGGAAGGGGAAGGGAAAGAACAAGGGCAATCCAGGCAGAGGGGGTGGTATGAGCAAAGGCACTGGGGCAAACAAGGAAATTATCATTCCTGGAGGTAAATGAGAGGCTGGGAGGGTGTCACATGAAGGAGCTTTAGCAGAGAGCCCGTGAGGGGCTTGCAGCAGGGCAGGGCCATGGTTGGGTGTCCAGGCACTTTCTGGATTTGAGGGTGATGAGGGTATGTAGAGGCAGAGAAACCATTTAGAAGGTTGTTATAGGCATTTAGAAAGAAAGAGAGAACCAACACTGGGGCTGAAAAGGAGGAGATATAAAACAGATTTGTGGGGCATATTGGCTGAGTGGCTAATAAGCCACTTAAATGACGTAGAGGCTGATAAGATGTAAGTGTGCAGTGGTTATAAGAGAGGGACAAGTCAGAGGTCAAGATACTATCCAGATTTTCATCCTAAATAGAACGGATTGATGGCGGTACCAGCAATTGAGCTAGCGAATGCCAGAGAGGGGGACAGCTCTATGGAGAAAGATGAATTTGGCCTTGCCTATGTTGGGTTTGAGGTGCATGTGGACCATCCAGGTGGAGACACTCAACTTGCAGTTGTACATAGAGGCTGGAGTGCAGGAGAGACGCTAACGATATAGGTGGGGTAGATTTCAGCGTGTTAGGTAGAAATTAAAGCATGAGGCCAGGTGTGATTAGCCAGGGATCGAATGTTGAGCAGGAAGAACAATGACCCAAATAATTATCTAATGAAAGAGTAGGAGATGAGGAGCTCTTGCGGAGAATATAGCATCATGGCCTCCAAAGGGGAGGAGGAGGCGGGGCCAACAGTACTTTAAAGAAGGGAGAAGCCAAATAGATCGACACTGCAAAAGACCTGTTAGTCTTGGCTGTTAGGATGTCACAGACTGTACCAGGAGCAGACACAGCAGAGCGGCAAGGGCAAAGGCAGAGTGGAGTGAGGCTGATGAAGGGTTGGGACGTAAGGGACGTTAGCAGCAGGCAGCTGCCCTTGGAGAAATCTGGAAGAGAGATTCACCAGCAATGGAGACAGGATGCAGGGTCAAAAGAAGTTCACTTATTTTTAGGATGCACAGAAATGATTCTTGTTTATGGACTAACAGAAAGGAGGCGTCTTGGAAAGAGACACAGGGGAAAGGGTATAAGTGACGGTGTGACCTCCTGGAGGGGACCGCCCAAGCTCATGAGCAGAGGTGGGGGTGTTGGCTGTCACCAGGAGAATCAGAGGCACAGGTTGGAGGCCAGAAGGGCCTGGACGGGCCCTTGGAAAAGAGATGTTTCTGGGAAAGATAGGATTTAAGCTATTGAGAAAAGTACTGCTCTGCAAGGAGATCATCTCACTTTCCTGTAATCAGAACTCTTTATTTCTGATGAAACAGACTCAAATAAGAAACACACCCAAGATATCAATGCTCAGCTCAAGCTTAGAAATGATTTCCTGCAGCAGGAATCACTTGCACAGATTCTGCTGGCGTGAGTCATGTGATTCCAGATGGAATGAACACATGAGAAAAGCAGAGAGAGAGGGGCTGGTCTCTGTGGGCTGCAGAAAACTTTCGGAGAGAAAAATTTTCATGTGTATTTATTTGGGATTAAATCTGATTGCACCACAATCAGTAACAAAAAGTGCCACCGTGTCTCGGCTGTATACTTGGATCAAGATGTAAATCAGTCCAATATTGATGTTCTTTTTTTCTCACTGAATATCTAAATTCATATATTTGGGGGAGAAAGTAGGGAAACCAAGCCAAGATTATAAAATGTATATTTAATTTCACCATCTCCAAGTTAGTGTCACTAAAGAATCCCTTACAAGTGTTGCTTTGCTTTTCATTCACTCAACAAATATGTGCCGAGCATCTGGATATACAGAGAAGGATATGAAGTACAGTAATAAAAAGTGTATATAATAGTTCTATCTCTCAGGAAGCCTACACGTGGGAGAAGGGTGGTGCAGGCAGGGTTGGGGAGGATATGTACATTTTTAACACCCGAATACAAGACAGGGTGTACAAGTGCTATGAGGATGCAGAAGGAGTGAACATACCAGGCTGGAGACTTAAGGAAAATATTACTAAAAAGACAGAATTCAGTTGGGGCTTTTATTGTGATGTCTGTTTTTGGGAGATGGTGTTGAGAGTGAGGAGTCATTCTGGGAATTTTCACGGAGCAGCGGGTCATCAGTTGTGACTGGAACACAGAGGAAGGTGTGAGGCTGGGAAGGGGTTAGAGTAGAGCATGGGCGTGAACTTCCAGCCTAAGAAGTTTGCCTGGATTCGGGAAGGAGGTGACAGGGAGCCACGAGGAGCTCTTCAACACAGGAAAGGATGTGAGCTGGACCTCAAGAATTCTTAAAGAGACCATTCTCTTCTCTGCCATATTTCTGTCTCAGGGATGACGTGAGAAAAAAAAAATGAAATGGGCTTGAGTTTCCACTGACACTTTACAGTCAAGGAAGGTCCTGTTCTTTCGTAAGGAGAAGTGGAAATCCTCTGTTTATTTAAGGGCCATTAACATTTTTTTCACAGCAAAATACCAAATGATCTCCTGATCTGACTCCAGATAGACTCATCCAAATAAAAGGAAGCTGTTTCATTACAAATTGAGTCACAAATGAAAAATATTTGGGGAGTGCCATAGAAACAAATGCACTGTTTTCCTGAAATGTGGAAAATGAATAGCATCTATTTGTGTGAAAACAAACAATATTCTTCCCAATGCTCTGCTTAGCACATAGGAAGAGGTATTAAGATAGAGAGATGATAGATAGATAGATAGATAGATAGATAGATAGATAGATAGAGAGATAGAGAGATGGGGCTAAATATTCTTAGAATGGAAGAAGGGGTCAGATAATCAGGGCTCAGGCAGATCTGGGAATCCAGGCAGCAGGAACTAGGAGGGCAGACTCTTCGGAGCCCGGCTGTGGGAATGATTCACCCTCAATTACTTTCCATTCTTGGGTCACTTCTCTCGAGACACAGAACAAGAGTCCATTTGGCTTAGCTTAGTGATATTTCCATTCCTTGGCTAGGGACGGAGGCTCTCTGATCAATAGATTCACCAAATCCACAGGGAACCCCAAAGAGATCTTTTTCCCAGTGGCGGAGGAGCTAGATGTGGTTCCCAAAAGGGAAAGGGGGTAGTACCCTGGGCAGGCAAAATTCACAGCTGCCCACACCTTAGCCTCTGTCGCCATGCTCACTTCCAAACTGCGTACAGTCTGGCATCTGCCCCCACCATGTAACTGAAACTTCAAGGTCATGAGTGAGCTCCGTGTCATTAAGTCTTATGTATAGGGGTGATTAGCTCACTGCACTGCAAGGCTGGAAAGGTGTTTAAAAGATATAGATAGCCACGTATTGGGTCTTCCTGATGTAATTCATCTGGCAAAGGCCCTGGGAGTCAGGCTGGCACAAAACAGCACTCCAAGGAGATGCTAAGACGTGTTTAATTGTAATTGTGCAGGGGGTGGGAAACTTCCCTGCTGATACTTTGGCTGCAACAGGGACTTGGGCAGTGCCTCATTTGTGAGGGTTGATTAGCAGTAATGGATTGCTTATTTTTTTCCTTCTTCTGTGTCACTGATAAGGCTCCAAGCTGTGATTAGTTGTGACCCCAAATCCTTAGCATATTTCTAAAAGCATTCATTCATCCAAAATTCAACAATATGTAGTATCTTGTATGTATTAGCATTAGATGTGGATGCAAGTAACAGAGACCCACAGTAACAGCGGCTTATACGAGATGTTTATTTCTCCCTCCAGTAAAAATCCACACGTTTACAGTCAAGAGCTGTCTGGCAGCTGTGCCCTATGAATTCCTCAGGGAGCCAGGCTTCTTCTAGCCTATCCCTCTCCTATCCCTAAGGATTGGTCCTTGTCCTTCATGTCCAAGATGGCAGTTAGAGCTCCATCTGCACACAGGTGCCTTTCAGACAAAGGATAAAGGAAAAGCTGAAGAAGAAAGGGCTAAAGAAGATTCTAGAAGCTGCCCCGCAACACTTTCACTCACACTCCTTTGGCCAGAGCATGCTATGCGCGGCTACCAAGGATGCTGGGCAATGTGGACTTTCTTCTGTGCATCCATACGCCCAACTCAGCTGTAGGAATTATAAATAAATTGCTATGAAAGAAGGGGAGGATGGAAATTGGACAACTATGAGTCTCCTTTGCATTTTCACTTGTGCTGAATACATAAAAATGTGGGTAGCTTTCCTCTCCTCTCAACAGAACCTCATTTTTCCTGAGGTTCTTGTTTTGGCAGGTTGGAGACAGGCACCCCACTTGACTGCTCAACTGTGAAATTGCAGCTCAGGAGATGAGAATAGGTCTGAATTAAGCACCTTCGGCCAGTCTGTTGGCATTGCCTTTTATTCTGAGAGTATTTTGTAAGATTCAAATTCACATCAGCTGAGTGGCAGTGAGTTTGGCTCAGGGTAGTGTGAGAGCAAGAAAAGTGACAGAGGCTCAGTCCACCGTTAGGAAGATGCTGGTCTTGCTTAGAGCTTGTTTAGGAATTTTCTTAGGCCCCTGAGGATATTGTGAACATTTCTTTACTGCTCCTTTTGCTCAGCTTTTAGTCACTGCTGAGTTCACTCCATGAGGGAGCCCAGAGGTCCCCCTTCCCCTTGGTCATTCCACTCCTTTCCTTCTTCTCTTCCCACCCCTCCCCACGCCACTGTCTGGCCCCAGCTCATACCCGTGCTCCACCATGGACAGTAAGTTCCATTTGCCCTAGGCCTTTCCATTCCCCAGAGTGGAGCTCTTGCCGATCGTGGCGTTTACTAAACTGGATCTCTGCACTTCCAAGGAATGGAACTCAGACAATTAGTGAAAGCTGGAGGGAAAGAAACTTTGCCTAAATCTGTAATAAGCATTCTGATGGTCAGCACTGTCCAAGGAGGGAATGAGTTGCCCTGAGCGGTGGAGAGCTCCCCGTACGTGGAGGATCACAAGCGGAGGTGAGGTGACTGTTGGCTGGGGTACAGGTTGACCAGACAGGCACCTGCTTCTGAAGAGCAGTTATGTTCAATGGCTTCCACTTCCAGCCTGACCTTCTGTGGTTCTGTGAGTGTTGTAGCCAAGAGGAGTGGCAAAGGGTCCTGGTTCTCCAGCCAGGTCACCAGGGTTCCAATCCAGGCCCCACATCATCTCTGTGACCCTGGGCAAGTCAACACCCTTTCTATAAATCAGTTCCTCCATCTGTGTAATGTGAGTTAGAGATTTTCTTACTTTGTAGGATATTGTGAATATTAAGTATTCACAATAAATGCTTATAAAACATTTAGAACAGTGTCTAGCACACAGTGAGCACTTAATAACCCTAATCATTATTACATATGTTATTACATACATAACTACATATATAACAAGAACAATATTAGAATCGTTAGTATGAGAATTATTATTATCATCATTGATGGAGAAAGAAAAATGAGGTGCAGCTGAGTTTATAGGCAGCACCCTCCCCAGATAGTATAACTTCTGGAAACCAATTTGTATTAATCTATACTCTTCTGGATTCAACTGGCAGACACCCAGGCAGAGGGAGAATTTATTGGCTCTTGTAAGTAAGAAGGGCAGAGGGGTAGCAGAGGATCTGGGAAGTAGGAACTAGAGAATCAGTGGCACAGTGTCCCTGTCCACCCTGTTTGGGCCTTGCAGGAAGGAAGGTAGGTTCTCAGCAGAGCCTTGAAGGGCAGGCATTTGAGGGCCAGGCAAGACAGAGCAGAAGGAAAGAAGGAACTGAGCCACTGGGAAGGGAACAGGAATGTCGAAGGCCTGTCTGAGGCACGGTGCTGAGCCGTGCAGCTGGAGGGCAGAGCAGGCTATGACCGAAGAGGCCATGCAAGGCCACATGCTCTGAGTGACAGTAGGGACATTTGATATTCTGGGTCTTGGCCCATGCTGCCTTCTCTGCCTGGCCCGTTTTCTTCTCTTTTCCACCTGGTGAATGCATCCTTCAAGGCCCAGCTAACGTATCACCTACTCAGTCAGGTTTTTCTCACCAGGTTGTATGAGTTAGAAATTGTTCTCCACTGTGGTCACAATGGTAGCTTAAAACCATGACAAGCAATCTGGAGCTGAATATTCCAGAGGTGGTGTGGTTGCTCCATCATGTCATCTGGGACCCAGGCAGTTTCTCTCTTTCTGTGCACTCAGCCATCCTTAGCATACTCTTGCCCCTGTGGAAACGAAATGACTGATCTGCCTCTGGCATCATATCCCTTATGGAGGGCAGAATAGTGGACCCCCAAAGACGTCCACATCCTAAGCTTTGGAGCCTGTAAACATGTTAGGTTATGTGGCAAAGGGGAATTAAGGTTACAGCTGGAATTAAGGTTCCCAAACAGCTGACTTTAAAATAGGCAGATTATTATCCTGCAGTATCTGGGTGGGCTCGGTATAATCACAGGATCCTTAAAAGTGGAAGGGAGAGGCAGAAGTCACAAGGAGAGGTGGCTGCAGAAGAACAGCCAGAGAGATGCAACGTTGCTGGCTTTGACGATGGAGGAAGGGACCATGAGGCAAGGAATGTGGGGAATGTGGGTGGCTTCAGGGAGCTAAAAAAGGGGAGGAAACATATTGTCCCCTAGTGCCTCCAGAAGGGAACGCAATTCTGCCAGCCCCTTGATTTTAGCCTGGTGACCCCCATGTCAGACTTCTGACCTGCAGAAATGTAAGATGATAAATGTAGATTGCTTAGGAGCCACTAAATTTGTGGTAGTTGTTACGGCAGCAATTGGAAACTAATGCATCTCTCAGGCACCAGGGCCCAGTATGAGGCAGGAAGAGGGGAAAGGGCACAGGGCAGGTGCCACTTAAGTTGACCCTTCGTTCTCTTTTAAGGAACTTTCTGGAAGTCCTTCTCAACTTTTACTTACACCTCATTGGCCAGAGCTGTCCTGTGGCCAACTTTATCTTCAAAGGAAGCTGGGTTATGTACTTTTTCACCTGGGCACATTGCCATCCCTAACAAATTAAGGATTCTCTTAGTATGGAAGAGGGAGAGAATACATATTGGGCAGACAATTTAAAGTCCCCGCCACAAACTCCCAGGAGCACTGACTAGTCTACAACAGTCATCATTCTTTCCTTTATTATCACTCATTTTGGATTTTATTGTAATTTATGTGTTCACATGGCTGTCCTCATTACTTGACCAAGAACTCTTAGGAGCAGACACTGTGTTTGATTTATTTCTGCATCCCCAGTGCTCAGCACAGTGCCTGGTACAGAGAATAAGCTTGAATAAAGTTCAATGGATGAATGTATAAATGAATTCTGAAATAAGAGAATGATCGATGCACTTTGTAGAGCCAGAGGTCCCTTGCATTTAACTGCGAGGATGGTCTGTTGGGGTTAGGTGGATTTTGTAAGACCATTTGGCCATGCTTGCAACCTCATCACCGGTAAATTAAACCCACACAGCTGCAGTGTGTCACCTTTCCTTACAGCTTATTGCAGTTTGCTTTTTGCTCAGAAGGAACTGAGTAAGCCGGGTCAGAGGCTGTTGTGTGCACCTGTCACAGCCTACAGAGCCTCGATTAACCTTGTGTATAAATTACACTTCCTGCCCATTCTTTATTTTTAGCACAGCAATATCTATTCGGCTCCTCCAGAGAGGGCTGCATTAGATTTCAGTCATGAAACTACAAAACAGTGGTATTTCTAGCCCGGCTGGGATGGCTGTTGTTAACCCGTGACACTGTTTCTTGGGAAGCTCCTGAGTTCCAGGACTCGGGTTTACCTGAGAAAGACAGCGGCCTCGGCTGCCCAGCACCCTCAGAACTTGGCCCAGGGCCACAGGTGCATTTGTAGAAAAATCTGCTACTTGGATCTGACTTGCTTAGACTTCATAAACTGTCCATTTCCTTCATTCATTCCCTTTGGGGTGAAACTCAGTTGTTATCACGATGGTTTAGTTTCATTGCTTTTTTTTCTTCTCTCTCTCTCTCTCTCTGTTCCTTCTCAGTTACGCAGTATCATGACCCAAATCTTTAGCACCTGAACTATATAGCTGAGAGCCCTGAAACCCATAGGGCCTGGGCAGGCTATGGAGACAGGCCAACTGGTGGGCATCAGGTCACAGAGAATTCTTAACCACTCTGGGCTCCTACACCGGATGAAGTGAGTTCCTTAGAGGCAGCCATTTTTTTTTTTTTTTTTTAGTTAGCCATTTTTAACTGGATCTTGTTTATTGTAGAATCTTCTGTAGTGCCTAGCTCTGAGTCCAGCCAAACAAGCTCAATAAATATTGGTTTTGAATTTAAATAGGTGTTCCAGTGTGTCCATTTTAACCCTTCACTTGACACACGAGAAGCTGAGGCCCTGGCCCTCCTTTATGTGTTGGCTGTAAGATGCTGCCTTCTCAGCAATAGGCCCCAGGAGGTATTTAGAAAAGGCAATTTACTGTTTTTATTCTGGTTAGAGAAGTAATAAATTAATTTTTTAATTGGGAGAATACTGAAAATTGTAAAAACAAAATTAAAATCACCTATAGTTCCATTACCCAGAGACAACTACCAGTAATATTCCTCTGTTTTCTTAGCCTTGGTCCTTATGAAGGAGTGCCCTATTTCCCTCCAGATTTCTCTGAGGATTAGAGGAATGGAGGAGAGGGTAGCTTACGTTTTTCTAATCTTTTACCTTCAGGTAAAAGGTATATTGGGATATATAAATATATATTATATAATTAGAATATATAATTATTGGGTTATAAATATATAATTAGGATATATACATATATTATAAAATGCACACACATATATATATATTTGACCTGTATTAGTTAATTATCACTACATTAATGGTATATAACATACTCCCTCAAACTCAGTGGCTTTAAACCAAAAGTCATTTGTTCTTGCTCACACTTTTGTGAGTAGTCTGGGTGTTTGCTGATGTAGGCTGGGCTCAGCGGAGCGGTTGTAATTTCAGGCACAGCTCCGACAGGGCATGTGTATGTGTTCTTTCTGAGGCCCAGGCTGAAGGGCCGCAGTTGCCCAGAGAAGCTCTTCTCTTGGCACTGGCAAAGGCACAAGAGGACAAGCTCCACTGGGCATGCATTTTCAAGCCCCTGTTTGTGTCTTATCTGCTAACATTTCATTGACCAAAGCAGGTCACATGGTTGAGGCTAACGTCAAGGGACAGGGAGGTGTATCCCACCCACCATGAGACCAAAGCAGATCACGTGGTCAAGATTCACATCACTGGGTCAGGGAAGTCTATACCCTTCCCATGGTGGTAAAGGAAGAAGGGAGGGAATGTTTCTGAGAATAATAAAATCCACCGCAGATACTAAATATCTGCTGAAGTACTCTATCCTTTGAAATTTAAATAAAATCTGCTCAGAACCCACCTGGCTGGTATTATCATCCAGTTTACATAGGAAACCTCTTGTCCAGAGCTCCTCCACCCATTGGATTAGTTCAGTTTATGTGTGTCATTCCTGTTTCACACCTGTATCTCTCTATTTGGGTCACTCCAAAATAATTTACACAGATGTGTGTAGAAGATTTTGCTGAACATTTAGAACAGCAAGTAAGTTTTATATCTCTATGTTTGTATCTCTACATTGCTTGGCCCCTCTCCTGTAGATTCTGTTTGCATCTCAGCCCACACACAGCCTATCCAAAGTTTGCTGAAGAATTTACCCTGGTCTCCAAAATTCTGAAGGTCTTATCATGGCTGAGCCACACTTTTGTGCAACTTGGTTCAGCTTTTTTTAATTTATTCAACATAGGCTTATTGGGCATTTGTGCCCTCCCCCTGAGGAATCTGCAATCTAGTAGAGGAAATTAATAATTTACATTACTATTTGGGGCCAGATAATTCTTTGTTGTGAGAGCTGTCCTGTGCATTGCAGGATGTTCCGCAGCAACCCTGGCCTCTACCCACTACATGCCAGTAATACTAGTCTCACCCCCCTTGACTTGACAACCAAAATATCTCTAGACGTTGTCAAATATCCCATGCAGGGGAGGAGGGAGGCAAAATCACCTTAATTGAGAACCACGGCTCTAACATATAGCAGACTTGTTACAACCTCTAATAGACCAAAATCACGTGCTAAGAAATGTTCAGAAGAGGGTGATGTTATTTCCTGGCAGTGAAATCTGTGAGAGCCTCATGGCATGTGGCATCTGAGCTGAGACTTCAAGAATGGTTAAGGGTTTGAGATAAGTTTCCTGGAGGAGGGAAAACACAGGGTACATAATATGGTCGAATAAGAGTAGCTCTCTGTGGACAAAAGCATAAAGTGAAATGGGCGTGTTGGTAAGAGTGAAGGTCAGTTACTATAGGGCCTTAGAAGTTGTAAGACTTCCACTTTTACCCTGAGTGAAATGGTAAATATATGTGAAGCTGTGTTCATTTGGAGGTGGCACATTTGGATATAGGGCTTGTCCTGGTAGCCCAGAGTAATTGCAGTAAAGTCTCACCCCTACAGAGGCCATTTTTCTGACACTTGGGAAGGGGGGAGAAAAGGCCTCCTATGGGCACAGTGCGTCCCTACATAAATCCATGCCTATGTCTTGGTGTTCCTTTCTTCTCTGAAGATCTCACTACAGACTTGGCTAACCAGTTCCCAAAAGCAGATTAAAAGGCGGAAAGGGCGCGGGGCAAGGGAGGGGATTAGTGTATAGGCAGGAACAGACTCAGCAGCAAAGCTTCCAGCATGACGGAGGGGAAAGAGACCAAAAGCAAAAATGAATGCATGAGTGATTGAACGAATAAACAAATTCAGACCAAATAATTCAAGAGGCATGACTGTCTGGAGTCTTTTACCAGGGAAACACCCATTTCTCCAAGACATTGCTGCGTGACAGTGCCGCCCTAGTATGCCAACGTATGCAATGTTTAACAAGGTGGGGAATGTGGGAAATTCTGTAGAACCCACGCAGTGAGCATTTAGCACAATGGTTAGGGGCAGGGTCGAGAGTTAGGCTTCCTGGCATGAACCCCTGCTTCAAGGCTCAGCAACAGTAAACTAGTTACCTAACCTTGATGATGGCATCTGTAAGATGGGGATTCCCTACTCGCAGGGTCATTGGGAAGTTTGAATAAAATAATCCATGTGACTTCTTAGCTCAGTTCCTGGCACAGACAGAATAAGTGCTCAATAAAATCTAATGGTTGTTACTGTTGACTCACTGGAGGAGACTTCCCCCAAATCATAGCTATAGCTGCTGTTCTGGACTATTCCCAGAGTCTCCTGGCAGTGCTGAAATTTCCCTTTCAGAAAATACATAGGATGGCTGTGAAAACTGAGGAACATTCCAGAACAACAGGGGCAGTTGCATCTGTCTCCTTCGTTTCCTCTCTTTTCGGCAGTAGAAGCCAGGCCACTGAGGGAGGGGACAGCAGGCTCCCAAGGGTACTGGCCACCTGCCTTTCCTTGGTGACCTATTTCCTTTGAGCAAGAATGACCCTTTACCTTTTGGCCAACCCGAGGGAAGAGCCGTTATTCTGGAAGAATATGGAGCTATTTTCGCTCAGATACTATGTCATGTGCTATGTAAAAATAATCTACCTCCAAATAAGAAATGTGCACATGAATAGGGTCGGAGGGGAGACGTCACCGCATATTGCAAAGTGGTGGCTGTGAACCCGTGGCGGTAGCTCTGGGTTGTGCTTTGCTGACCAATGTCTGCCCGGTGACAGAGCTGGAAACTCAGGAGTCTCTGTGATGCAGAGCCTCGGCCTGGCTCCTGGGCGTCATGTAAAACGGAGGCTTCCAGGAGGGTACAACTTGCCCAGCAGGAAGGAGCTGCTCTCTTGCCCAGGGATAGCAGGACAATAAAGTAACTTGTCCTCTGTTTGTGTGTTTTCCAGGCTGGAGCAGGAAATACAAATGCTAGAAAGCGAAGAGTCCCAGATATCTGCCAAAGAGCAAATCATCCTAGAGAAACTAAAGGAGACAGAAAAATCCTTCAAGGACTTTCAGAAGGTGAAGAAAACAAATGTGATTTCTCTCAATTATATCCGTGGGGAAGTAAGCCCTAGCAGAGTGGCGCCAGCAGGTGTGGATGAGGAGAAGGCTGAGCCACTGGCACTGTGAGATAAGGGGCAGGTGTGTGAGGACCAGGTGCTGTCCTGAAGCTGAGCGTGGCCTGTCTTCAGGTGTGGGGCCACCTGGCCTGCTGGGACGCCTAGACAAGCGTCATTAGATTACCCCCACCTGCCTGCTGCCCAAAGCCCTTATATGCCTGCTGCCTGAAAAGTCTCCTATTGGACCCAGAATTCTAAAACCAATTTCTATTAAGCAGGTTAAACACATTCTCTGTGGCTTTAATTATACTTTGCTCTCTGAGTCTTTCCTTTATAAAAGGGCCAGAGGCGATACCATATGAAATGGCCATGAATTCCAAATACCAACAATGTAATTATAGTAAAGAAATTTTACTGTATATAAAAGTAGATGGTGTCGTGTAGCAAAAAGTAGAGGGTCCATAGAGCCAGTAGGTTCTGGACATCTCAGAACCTTCGCCCCGTTTTGTGACTCCTGATTCCTCACTACTTGTCAGTGGCAGAAAAGCAATGTAATGAAATTGATTTCACGATGAGACTTTCTGATACCACTTCTCCAACACAACTGAGGATATTTGCTAGGTAATTAAAATAAATCTCTATTGGGAAAACGGTAAACCCTTCCTTTAGATTTTGGGATCCCAAACAAGTCATCCAGAAGGAAAGAGAGCGCTGGGTTTGGCCGACACTGTCAGATTCTGGGCCCAGGCCTGGGGGAAGGCTGGCTAAGTGACTGCAGGTGATCTGCCCACATGTGCAGTAACACTCTGCCCTGCTTTTGTTTCCACAGGGCTTCTCCAATACGGATGGAGGTAAGTGCTCTCTGCCCTGACTGTAGAGCAATGTTTTTATCCTGGTCAGCTTAGGGGGTTTCACTAACACGGACTCCCCAAGAGACGTGATATGTTGATTTGTAAAAGCATCAGAAGAAGAAGTAGCGCTGTTTGCAGGGCACTGAGGCGGTCCGCATTCCAAGTCTTCCCTGCCTCTCTTTCTCAAGACCTGTTTCTTGACTTGTTTATAAAATTAGCCTGGCTCTTCTCCTTCCCATTAGGTCCCAAAGGTTCATTGTTTGAGCTTCTCTTAAAAGGTGCTCAGCAAAGAAGAATGTTAACATCAGGACCAGGTCCCTTGCAGGAATGAACCCTTTTGTCCTGGTGGTTAGATCCCCAGGTTGCAACCCAGAAGATCAGCATTTGGTGTTTAGGAAATCTTTCTAAGGCCTCTGTTTCTTTCTTTTCTTTTCTTTTTTCTTTTCTTTTCTTTCCTTTTTTTTCTTTTTTTGAATCAGAAAACTAGAGTTTCTCCAGCCTTCCAGGGAAACAGGGCTGGACAAAACTTCCCTCCCAGTGTGGGGTAGTTGGCTGAGAGCACATGAATTGGGGAGCAGGGCCCTGTCTTTCTGTCCCCATCCTGGCAGGAGTAGGTCTTTCTTCTTCTCTCCTTCCCTACCTTGCCCTTGTCCTCTCCTCTCGTCGCCTGGATTGTGGGGGGTGAACTTGGGTGGTGCACTTCTCCCCCTTGATCTTGCTCCCTGACCTCAGCTGCAGACCCACGAGGCCTGCCTGCACTTGTTCCTCAGCTGTACCTGCTTTACAATGCAGGAACTTGTTGGAAGGGCCGGCTACCATCTGCTTGCCTGATTCTTACAAGGCCAGCCTCCAGCCTAGGAAGATGATTAGGAGCCAGAATGAGTTGACATCAGAGTGTCTTCTCAGTGTCATTTGGAAAAATATAGGGGGAGAGGGTGGAGTTTAAAAATGCAGAGATGTGTGATGTGCTTTTCTGGGTTAGCCAAAGATATTTTCACTAAGGATAGTTCTGACTTTGGCAAAAAAAAGAAAAAAAGGTATTGTGATTTTTTCTTTTCCCAGCAAGAGAAAGGCAAGGGATCTGGATTTGGGCTCCCTGGGTGATCTTTGGGAAGGTACTAAATTAAACTTCAAGTTCTGAGTGCATGTAGGCAGGGACAGGTCAGGGCCAAGCCAGCAGTGACTCCAGGAGGAGAGGACCTGCAACAGTACTAGGAATTCTCTAGGGTGTGACCAAATCAGGACACTTGTTCTGTGCTTTGGAGGTGGGGCATGGACTGAGGAGGTGGCCTTGAGGAATTGGGGGTGCAGCCTGGAGAGGGTAGCAGGTCTCCCTGGTGCTTGGGAAAACCTGAGACATTTCACTGATCAGCAATAATGCAGTAAGTGTCAGGCAGGGATGGGATTTGGGATATCGACCTACAGACACCCCAAAACCTGATGCGTGCACGTTGCCCTCTTATGCTCTCGCTTCTCTTTTCTGTTCCCTTCTCAAATCAGGAACTTCTCTAGACTTCTTTCTGATAATTAGGGAAGAGAAGGAGCCCGCATGTCATGTATCTGAGAAGGCTGCATGGGGAGTGGGGAATGTATATAGTCCGTGACTTCTTTACAAGCAAAAATGAAGCCATGGCGTAAATTCTCACCACCGTCTCTTTCATTTTCACCCCAAACTTCTCCTTTCATTTACTCCTGCATTACTCCCCACTATTTCCACCCATTCACCTAAGCATTTCATAGAGGTGGTAAGAAACCTGATCATGGGCTGGGCACAGTGGCTCACGCCTGTAATCCTAGCACTCTGGGAAGCTGAGGTGGGAGGGTCACTTGAGGCCAGGAGTTCCAGAACAGCCTGAGCAAGAGTGAGACCCTGTCTCTGCAAAAATAGGAAAATTAGCCAGATGTGGTGGTGTGCACCTGTAGTCCCAGCTACTCGGGAAGCTGAGGCAGGAGGATCCCTTGAGCCCAGGAGTTTGAGGTTGCTGTAAGCTAGGCTGATGCCACAGCACTCTAGCCAGGGCAAAAGAACAAGACTCTGTCTCAAAAAAAAAAAAAAAAAAAAAGAAGAAGAAAGAGAGACAGAAAGAAAAAGAAACTTTATCATGACTTAACAGACCCTGCAGAGAAAGTCACCCTCGGACTCTGTCCTCCATCACCTTTTTGCCAGGATGGGGAGCTCAGGTTTAGGGGGATGCAAAAATCTTAGGAATCCTAAGAAATAGACCGGGGAAGAGTTTCTGTGATCTTACCTGTCACCCTGGATTATAATTCTTGCCCTCTGTGATTATGACCAACCCTGGGGTGACCCCTCCATCACACCACATCTATTATCAAAGAAAGAAGTTTGAGGGAGGGAGCATGGGCTTCCCAGAATGTGATCAAAGCACAGGTCACATTGTGGGCTGAGGGTAAAACTCAAGCACGTCCCAGTTGGGGGACTTTGGGATGTCTCCTTATTTTCTCCTTCTTTGATTCAAAGACCTTGAGTTGCCAAGACCCTCTTAGAATCAACCAACTATTGTTACTAAGAACTAACAAAACATTATTCTAGAACAATGATGTCTTAAGAAACACGCTCAATTTTTCTGAGACAGGTTGATTACAGAATCTGGGTCCAATTAAGATTATGCAACTGTAAACACTGCAGATTATCAGCAAAGTACTTCCAATTTATGAGGTGCCAAGACATAGCTGCTGGTGTGTGTGTGTGTGTGTGTAATGTCCCCATTTCAGGCACTGTATGCATGGCCCTCTGTGCATATCAGAGGAAATAGAGGTACTCTACTGTACTGCAGGGTCACCAATGGCTTTTGATTACATGGTAGCCTAGACAATCAAGAGCAATTTGTTCTAATCTTGAGTAGAATCTGCTGGCCATATTCATTCCAATAACCCTTTCTCCTCTTCCACTAATACACACTGTTATTATAGAATAGGACCCTCATCAACTGGGTGGGTTGTTTCTACTGTCTCAGCTAGGCACAGTGTCATGAGCAACTGTAAATTGCATATAGTAGGTGTCTAGTGCTAACTCTATTCTTCACCCACTGAGGAGGAAGCTGGTGTGAAACCCTTGGCCAGAACAGGCAAAGGAAACTGCCCTAGGCCTATCTCAGTTCTTGCTATACAAAACTGATCTTCCTGGGCTCCCATCCCATTCCAGCCTGTGCTGGCCTAGAGCCTTTCCCACCTCAAAACTTTCATGCCAATTATTGGGATATCTCAATCTTCAGTTTCCCAGAAATCACGTTTTAAGGAGAATTTTAATTTTGTTTCTCTGGCTTTAGCCACTTATGTTCTTCATAGCTACTGTGAATATTAATATTTCAGCAGTGCTGGACATAGGCAGCAGTACTCATCTTCAATTTCTACTCTGTGAGTGACTGCTCTGACCTTCTCTGGCAGTGGGGAGATAGAGATAGACCATTCTGACTTTGGCAGGAAGAGGGCAGTTTACTGATTGAGGCCATCTGAAGAAATGTTTCCCATTGAAGGTTTGGAGGCCCTGCTTATTACTCCTGTGCTCGTCTATCAGACACTTCCTGGCTGCCTGACCTTAGGGTTTAGGACTTAAGGATATATCCAGGGGGCTCTTCTCCTCCTCGTATCTACCTTCCACTCCCTTATCTCTTAATAGAAGCCATGTAGCCCCAGCCCTCCAAGAGCTGCAGCCTTCAAGCCTGTAGCCAGTGAACACTGGGCAAAGGTAACTCCATCACCTACTCCCACCTGGCAGGGAGCTGCCTCCTGGAGGAGGCTGAGACATAAGCCCTAGGAATTAGATGCTTTTCAGATGCAGAATCCCTTGTCTGCGAGTGGCTTTTGTTTCTACTGCTAAAACTTTCAGTATACAGAGGTGCCCTAGAAACTCTACATATCGCATAAAATTTACTGGACGCACATATGACCAGTCCGCGAGATCTCACTTGGTCTTAGTGGGTTGAGCCTCCATCTTGTTTTGAATGCAGAAAGTCAGATTTACTGAGATCCCATTTCACACATTTCTGGAAATCTTCAGTGAAACTCAGACATTCTGCACGTCTACTCTGGTCTTCTCTCCCAAACTGTCCCTCTAGTCCCAGATTGCTGCTTCATTCATCCCATGGGCTGCTGTCACCAATCTGCCCATACCCCCTCAGGACCAGCTGACCTCCAGCTGTTGCTCTTTCTGGTCCTGCTTGGTGCTGGTTTGGGGAACAGACACAACTTCCCACAGCAGAAGTAGAGAAAAGTTTGTGAACTAAGTTCAGAAATAAGGGAAGCACAGTTCAATGTAGAGAGTAATATACAACCTCAGACATGTGGCTATACTCAGAGCCACTGGCTCAAATCCAGACCTCTCTCTGGGGGGATAGGGGGAGATCCCTGCAGGCTGCTTCATGGCCGTTCTCCCAGCCCACTATTATCTCAAAGCCTCAACTTCCTTCCTTGAAGTGAGAGGGGCTTCAACCTTGTCTGCCCTCCCTAGGAGCCAAGCTTCAGCACACATGAGGCCCCACAGAGAGAAGGCAACTTTGTTTACTCTGATACTGCGGTAGCCTCACTCCAGCCTAAGGCTTGCTGCCTCATCCTCATTTCCTGTTCCTTCTCCCCAGATGGTTGATATGGAAAAATCCATTCTCTTAGAGAAACTCCACCTTTGCCCTAAGAACATAATGGTCTGATATCAATACATTCCGGATTGTTTAGACTCACACACAAGTCAGCAGAGGGTCTAGCTGGTGTAGAACTGAACCAATCCTAGTCCAGCATCTGTTCAAGTCCTCCCCAGCAAGAAATTAAAAAGAAACATGCCAGAACGGAGGCAGTGCCAATGGGGATACAGAGGAGGAGATGGGTATAAGAAATGTTGGAGGGGGCAGAGGCTCCGGGACTGATCAGATACCAGGAGGGGGAGGCATTGAAAGCACCGCCGAGGATTCAGGGTGAATTTTGGTGCCAATGAGCCAAGATAGAGTACAGAGGAATCAGCGCATGAGCAAGGTCCATCTTAGACTTGTTGACTTTGGGGCGACTGTGGGGTCTTAAGTAGAGGTGTACCCAAGTGAGTGGTTAGATGTAATCATTGATGAGTGATGGACATTCTGGGGTTCTGTGACATGCTTGACACCTGGAAGGAATCATATCTTGTGGAGCCCAGCTTTCTAGAATCTTCCTGCTTTTACTTTCCCACTTCTCTATGGGGGATATCCATATTCTTCTTGCCTCACCCCAGCACTTTCCTCTGATACCTTGGCATGCCTGCTAATGCTCACACCACCAAGGTGTCCCCTCCCTAAGTAGGCTTGTCAAGCAGAGCGGATGGTCTCCCCCTTTTGCACAGCTACATGTCCCGCAGCTGAGCTAATGGCGAGTTCACTGGGTGTTGTCATTTGAAAACTCAGCCTGAAACACCAGCCTGAAGTCATGAAATCATGGGATAAATTCTAGAGTTGCTTGCTTATTTGTTTTAATGCATATAAAATTGGACTTCTGAATGAATCAGGCACATAAAGTTATATTTCCAGTTCAGGGAATGAATCTCCTAAGAATCAGATGCGTAAAGCTCTGTTTCCGGTTCAGGGAGCGAATCTATTTTTCAGGGCTGTTTAATGCACATTTCTAGTTTGACATCCCACATTAGGCAGTCCCACCAAGTTGACAATGGCTCTCACGGGGCCCATGTCTGATTCTTCCCCTCACCACCCCCAGCCAGGACTCATTGTCCTCCTAGAATCTAGAACTTTCCGATGACTTTCTAATACAGAGAGCAGTTCTGGGGCTTGAGCTCTCTGGCCGGGATCCCTCCTACCTCAGCTACTCTGCTGAATACCAGTCACCGGGCAAATGCTTGTCTTTGTTCCCTCTGATCCTCCTGTTCAGTGGCTGCCTCAGCAGTCCATTATGTAGGGCAGGCCAGCTGCTGTTTCGGCAGTCAACCCATTCACTGGGCCTCCCAACACTGTGCCTAATTGTATTCCCTGTTCTCTGCTACCAGATGCAGTAAATTACATTTCCTCCCAGCTACCCTACCTGCCAATCCTCTGTTCACCAACAGCAGAACCGTCACCTGGGCAGGACGGGACCAGCAGAGCGGCTGGTAAGTCCTGGGGAGCTCTTTGGTGTTGACACCAGGACTGTCCAAGGAGCTGGCATTTCTCTGAGCTTTGTTAATGAGATGAGCGCCCTGCTGTCCTTACAGCGAGGACCTCTCCTTCAGCCCAGCCTCAGATGCAGCCTTGATAGTGGCCACTCAAGGCAGGCTCTGGCCCCTGGTGGATAATTGAGGACCCAGTGGGAGGAGTTTTGAGGAAATCATAGGGCATTTCACCTTCAACTTTGAGGGAGTCTTTCTTTTGCATTCGTGGACTTTCTATCTGCCTTTACTCTCAAAGTTAATGTGTACTCTGCCTCCAGGGATTTTTATTTTCCTCAATGCTTTATTTTCCTCATTTTAGTTACACAAATTGAAAGAGCCATGGTGGAAGCTGGGTGGGAAGTATTTTCAAAGCATATGTTTCTGGAAGCCTTTGGGAATTGAGCTGTTTGTGTATTCGAAATATATATTCCCAAGTCTTCTCATTTCTAGAGTTATTTTTTAGTTACTTTGGTGTATTTTGAGGAAAAAGTAGCAATTTAAAGAATGTATGTCTCTTGTTAATGTTTCTCACGATTGGGGATTTTATAAAATAATACATTCCTGAGTGTGGAGTATATAGAGAACCATGCTTGGTCTGCTTAATGCAGATGTGCCTCAGAAATCAGAAGGATGTGAACAATAAATCTCTGCACCAACCCTTTTCCTCTCCGTAGAAATGTGCCAAGGGCTGGGGGTTAAATGAAAACATGAATTGCCCAAGGTTGCACAGTTAGTGACAATGTAGGTGAATTCAAATATGAGCATCAGATTTTGCTTTGCATATTTTAGGTAAGTTTATGTTTAAAATAAATCACATGATGACACATTTTATAAAATAAAACAATCATGGATGTTTAAGCCAGAGAAAATATTTTATATAGGCCAGCCTGAATATTTTTTGAAGCATATAATCCCTCCTTATTTTAATGTAAAAGTAAAATAAAAAGGCAAGTAAATGTTGACATAGTTATCATGTCCACTGGCTAGTTTCTATATCTACTACTGGCCATCTCTGAAAGTATCTTAGCATATTACTTTTATGTGCAGACTCACAGAGTTCTAGGGCTGGACGGGACCATAGGTGGTGTCTAGTCAGAACCAGGCCAGTCCTACATACTCCTGGACAGTGACAGGATGGGTAAACTGGAACCTGTAGCCTGTAGTTGTGCTTCAGAAGAATCACTGGTATCACCTAAGCTTTGGACTCTTTCAAGTGCTCCGAGGTGCACTTCTGAGATCAACTTGGGTAACAGGTTTTTAAAAGTCACATGCTTGTCATCAGAGACTTGAGTGTTGATGGTTCCTGGTAGCTGTGGACAGACAGCTTCCCAGCTCCCCTCCACAAGTTCCTGCACCTCCAAGGACATGGAATATGAGCCAGTGAATGGATCAGCTCGTGGAAAGAGTAGGGGCAGTGTATGAGCACTAATTTTAAGGAATAGAAAAAGAAGTTGAGCAGCATGGTAGTCAAAGAGTGTCACTTTCAAGAGTAATATATGAATGTGACTATAATGCTGTGTAAGTAGGAATACACATACTACCACCACCTAGCATCCTTCACATTGGAGGATACTGCAAAAACATAATGATCGCAAGAGCAAATGCATTTTAAGTATAATACAATCAGAATATTTTTCAAAGTAAGTTTACATGTACTTTTGTTTATTAGTTAACTAATTGGCATAAATGCCTCTACTGTGGGACTACATATAAGCAGAGGTGTGGAAGGAATCGCATTTGATGTGGTCAACTCTGTTGTCCAGGCTGTTTTGGGAATGGGGTGTTGAGATTCATTATCAATTATTGTTAACAGTGACGACACAGAGCATGTGTAATGTACCAATCAGTGGCACTTGTCACTAGAATTCTCCTAGATACAGTTTATCTTGCTTTGAAAATGTCTTTTTGGAAATTTGCGTATCCTCAGGGCCATTTTTATAAATGTTACCTGTCATTATTGAGTATTATGATAAATATTCTGGATTTTTTTAATTTGGGAGGTTTAGGACTCTGAATAAATAGAAATTTAATTAGAATCATTGCTTTTCAGAGTTAGGGGGCATCTGTTCCAATCCCTTATCCAGACACTGACTTCCTGCCACAGCAGCCCTGCGAAGAGGTCCTCAAATCACAGTCACACACCAGAGTGATCGAAACTTAATCTCTCTCCAGACAGCCCCTCTGTCTCTAGGTGGTTCTCACTATTGGGAAATTCTTCCTCTGATGGAGCTATTGTTTGTTTGCCTTCGTCTTCCACCTGTTGGTCCTTACCCTGCCCCCTGAAGCTACTCGGGACAAATCTAAGTTCTGATTTCCCTTTGAGCATTAGAAAATGACTGTCATTTCTCGACTTTCCCAGATCCTCACTCTGCATCCCATTTATGCCCCCAGTCTTGGTCTCTTCCACTGATCCTGAGATGATGAGATGCTTTGAGACCCCCTGTGACATCCCTGTCCCTCCCCTCTGAACACGCCTAGCCTTGTCACTAGTCTTCATGAAATGAAGTGCTCAGAGCTGCCCTGTGCACTCTGGGGTAGGCTGTTCACCCCTAAAACAGAGCATGATGTCACAGACCACGTGGCTGGCTTCGTGGGCATCGTGGCCTTTTAGCCTCTAAAGTAAAACCTCACAGTCTTTTCACGTATGCCACTGCCCGGCCCCACTTCCTTTATCTAGCAGAGTTGTTATTTCAGAGTCGTTCCAGTTGAAATGTGCAGTCTGTCCCTCCTAATTGTGCACTTACCGTGTCACCTGCTCACACAGAGAAGGACCTGTACAATTCTTTTATTTCTTAATCTCAAGAGACAAAAATAAGAATGAGCTCTGCACCTTCCTGGCCTTTGTATTTTGCTATGACTACGAAATATCTTCCTGTTAGATTTCTCATGAATGTTGGGGGTTTCATGGAGTCACCAGAGAAACCACAGCGGGAAGGTGGGAGGCAAATGATGTCATGGGATTTGACCGTCAGGGCTCTGCTGTTCCCCCCCATTTCAGACACAGCAGCTCTCCTGTCCTTGTGTTTGCATGTCGTACTTTTGCATCAGAGTTCATTTGAATCCAGGGTTTAACAGTTTTGAAAGTAGAAAATCCTCTTTTCTATTGTTGGGGTCTTCATAGCTCGTGACTGTGATACTTCATAGCGTCATTTTTCCTCTCAGGTTAGTTAGTGCCACCTTGAATCTGAAAAGCAGTCCTGCATTATTTTTCATCATTTCACTAATAAAATGTTGCACATTGGAACCAAAGTCAGAGGCCTGTGGCACACCCTTAGGGACCTCTCCGCCCCTTGGGAACCCCAAATCGGCAGCTAAGGAACATGAGCATTCAGTCACTAACAAGTTCCAGCAACTGTCCTAACACTAAGGCACATACTTCTGTCTTGTCCACAGGAGGATAAGGGACTGTGACAATCCAGATACGCTGGATTGTTTCAAATGCAATTTGCCTACTCTTTCTAGAGACCCTGAATGAAAAGGAAAATGAGACTAATCTATCTAGTTTCTGCCTAAAAACCCAGGCTGGCTCTTGGTGGTCTCTGCTCTTTGAAAATTAACCTTAGAATTTAGCCAGAAGTACTCCTTCTATGTAGTTTAGAATCCCTTTCTTCTCATTTTTGAAAATCAGAACATCAAGTGTGCACCTCCAGCAGATTTTTTTGTGTACAACATTCTTGGGACAAATTCAACAATAAGGGAATTGGGACCCTGGGCCCAAAGCGCCGAGAGCATTTATTTCCCTGGGTGCTTTGCCATTTCCCAGTCTTCTCTGCTCATCTGGGCTTCACTGTCCTCTCAGTAATATTCTTTCCGGCACTTTTCAGACTGAAAACTAGCTCTCTTGACCAAAAAGATAGAAGCAAAATCAGATACGAGAAACAGGCTTTTGCTTTCTTATCCATCAACGTCACACCCTTGCTGACTTATTTTTATTAATACCAAGGTGTCTTGGGTAAAGAAATTTTTGATCACTGTTTTTGGGGTTTTTTAAAAATAATTTTTATTGATACATGATTGTCCATATTTATGGAGTACATGTGATATTTTGATACATGAATACAACATATAATGATCAAGACAGGGTAATCAGGATACCCAGTACCTCAAACATTTATCATTTCTTTACATTGGGAACATTCCAAATCTTCTAGCTTTTTTGAAATATATAATGAATTATTGTTAACTATAGTCACCCTATTGTGCTGTTGAACACTATAACTTGTTCTATTTTAACTATATTTTTGAAGTTAGAGATTGCTCTCTGGAATGAGAGGGAGAACCAACTCTGAATTAATTCCCTCATTGTTATTGTTGTTGATATCACAATAGTTAATTTTCCATTTTCAGCCTCAAGAGAAGGCACATACATAATCATTTGCTTGAAGGGACAAGACTGCACATATGTCTATTCATTCAGTAAGTCAAGCATGTGCTATCACACGCTGGGTACAATACCAGCTGCTGGATATTTATTATGCTGGAATGACCTAGCTAAACTTCCCCTCGATGGGTGACAGTCATGATCTGACTGGCCACTGCCCTCCTATTGCACTTGACACATCAGTGACTCAGGAACCACACAGGCCGTTCGCAGCACCAGAAAATACCAAAGCCAGATACCTTTCGTTGTACAGATGAGAAAAGTGAGGCCCAAAGATGGGGTGTGGTCTGGACAGGCGTTCAGATCCACTGTCTTTCTCCCTCCCCCGACAACTCCCATCTCACCGACTAATGACATGTGGCCCCTCAGCCTTGTCCCTCCTCCCGTGATGACAATGAGTCCAAGAAAGTGAGCTGGGAGAACCTGAGTCATGGGATTTAACAATTATTGAACTTTCCATCCTCCCAGGATGCAGTCTTGTTTTGTAGTTTCTTGGACGGATTCTCAAATGGAATCGTGTCAACTGCCCGCCCCCTTACTTGTATCAGACGCTCGTGCTCCCTCTCCTCTAGGCTCCTGACAGGCCTTACAGTTGCTTTCTCTCTGCCAAAGGTGAAGGCAGCAGGCAGCAAGACAGCGCATAGAGCCAGGGGGATAAGTTGAAACTGCAGCCAAGCCTTCTCTGCTCCTCAGACCCATCTCTCTGGGCCCTGCAGAGCCCTGGGCCATGGCAGCTTCTCTCCCTGTACCCCTCGCCTTGGTTTTTAGGTAGGCATCTTCCCCAGATGCCTCACACTCCCCTCCACACTTGGGTGTCATCAGAACCTAGAGATGGGAAATGTCAACCCTGCGAAGTGTCTCTGCTCTGTTGAGGGTCTTTCCTACTGATAAAAGAACTGCAGAAGTCGGGGGTGGGAGGGAGGAAACCAGACACAGAGGCCCCAAATCCCAGCATCCATCCATGCATTCATTCATTCGTATCCCTTTGAAGAAACTAGCCATGTCTCCCCCTTATTAATAAGACACACATGTTATTCAGGAGCAGCAAAAATGCTTTATATAAACTAATCGTATTGCCATCAGTATAGAATGTTTGGAAATCAATAATTCAATACGTAATTTAATAGAAACCTGCTTTCGGCTGTCAGCTAGCCTGTCAGTGACACTTCCACTGAACCGTCTATCTCTGTCCTCCTTCCCTAGGTCCTTCAGAGAGCTTTTCTTCAAATACTGCTCTTTATGTCCACAGGACTCTTTCAAGATCTCTTTCAGGGGCACCCCAGAAAGCCCCCTCCCCTCAACAGCACTTCCTGCTCATTATTTTTTTTCATAAAGTGAACAAAGGCACCAAGCCCTCCTGACCTCATCACTGCACAGGTGGCAGTGAACCTCTGGCATGGGAACTCGAGGGAAGACAAGGTGAATTAGAGAGTCATGTTCGTGGTTAGAGATAAAGGCGTGACAGCAGTGAGAGGCCTTGGTGTAAACTGCTAGGAAGCAGGCAAAAGCAGAGGAATTAAAACAAAATGTTGAATTTAAAATGTAAGTCTTAATTCCCTACTGATTCGTATCCACCCTAGTTCACAGTTTGGAATATTACTGGCTGAGAAATGAAGCAAAATAGTTCTTGTAAGTTACTGGTAAAGAACACACAAAGGTAAACCTCCTGCGTGGTTTTTTGAATGCCTAAATAACATTCTCATAACATTCTAATAACATTCTGATATGTGTATCAGTAAAGACTAAATATTGCCTTTGGGTTAAACCAGAGCTTCTCACAGTGTGCACCTATGTGCCCCTTACTAGAGAAGAGAGTGGATACAGAAAGAAATGTGGGATCACACCCTTACGGAACCTGCTAGAAATTTGTGGTTCCTTTGAAGCCTTATGTTTTATCTGGGCAAAAAAAAAAATACATAAGAATGTTACATTTTATGGCATATCATATTTAAGTTTATTTCATTATAAATGTGTTAAAAATGCTTAAAATGTTTTGTGCTCATATTCTAGAAATATTGAAAGACTAGTGTATAACATGTAAATGTAAACAGAAATATGTAACCGTAATGAAACCATGTCACATGTGGTTCAGTCTCATAGCTGTGTCACGTTTAAAGAAACACAGCTTAAAATCACAGACCACTGTTAAAAAAATATCCTATTCATTACTTATCTCTCCTGAAGGATATTAAAAGGGACCTAAATCATATCCCAACTCAGCAAGCAGTGCTTGTCATTTTCCCTTTTCGTTCATCCACGCATTACCCTCTCCAAAGTGTCATTTACCACCATAAAATGTTCCCTCTCTACCCATATCGTACAGTTTTTACTCTCTCTCCCACTGAACTCCTTCTTTCTCATTTCTTTATTGTGGGGATCTACTTAACCTTTCTAGCAAAGAACTTATCATCATCCCTCCTTTCTGTCAGGTCTTGGGTCTAGGAACAGGCAAAGACAAAATGAGGTTGGGGTTAGGATGGTGGAGAAGGGAAAACCGGACCAAAAGTGATGGCATTCTCATTGGCGGGAGGAGGGAGATAGACATGTCTAAACATTCCATGTTACTGATTTGTATCTTACCACATATGGATATAAAAATAGAAATATTTTGTTTTCTCCTCTGTATTGACTGCAGGTCAATGTGTCATTTTGTTCACATGTTGCTGATTATTTGGGGGATACTTAGATATTGTACCTACAAACTGACAATCATTATTACTTTCCTTATTTATATGTCCCATGAGTGTGTTAATAGTAATAGGATATAATAATTTAACCCAAAACTGTGCTTTTTAATAAAAGTGTAATATTTTAAGAACAGTCTTTTGGATACATTCCTATTCTTCTTAAAACTTTAAATGCCTATTCTGTTTTTCTGATGGCATGTTTTGTGGGAAATCAGGAAATAACTGAGATAAATATTTCGTTTGCTATCACAGCCATTGTGTGTGAGCTCATGTGCCTCTATGACAAATATTGGTTGGCCTCCCATTGTCTCATTTGAGGAAACTCAATACCTTTGTGCTGAACAAGTGACACTTTTCAAATGGATAGGATGAAAATCAAACATTGGATTTTGCTTCATAGTCCTTTTAGTTGAGTGTTAACCATGAACAGATTGTATTTTATTACACAAACAGATGGAACAGTATCATTACTGTTTGTTCAAACCAGTTCAAACATTAATTACTGTATGTACTTTTTCATTGGTGTCATATTATACAAATTATTTGTGGCTAGATTAAGACAACCAAATCAGACTTTTCATTATTAGCGTTTGTTTCACAGATATTTACATCGGGTACCTACTATGCAAAAGGCCCTAAAGTAGGTGCTGGCAGGAAGGGGAGTCATAGTAGATGTTGGCCAAGAAAATAACCCTCAAGGAGCCTAAAAATCTGATAAAACAGATTTTTATCTGAAGCTGATAAAACAGTCCCACAAATAATTATACTACTGAGTAGAAATTGTAAAGTGTCTTCAGAGAAGTTTAACAAAACTGTTCAGAGAATCTTAAGAAGAGAGGGATGACTTAGAGGTGGGAAGATCAGAGAAAGCTTATGGACGAAGGGGCACTTGACCTTGGCATTGACGAATGAGTCGTATCTGAATGTATGGAAATGCAAAAGAAGGACATTTCAGGAAAAGGGAATCTTAACAAAAGCAGAAATTATTTAGGTCTGGGGAGTGTTATACTTGATTGTGCTAAAGGGAAAAGTAGCAATAGAACACATGGTTGAAAAGGTAGTTTGGGTCGTCTTAACACAGGTTAGGGAGATTGTATTTTTCAGGAAGAGTTAGGGACCCAAGGCAATGATACGCAGACATGTGGGCCAGGTCTCTAGGAGTCTGCCAGTGGAGAAGGGATGAAGGGCATGTAGGCAGAAGGACAGCCATCGTGGGAGGAAGTTGAGTGTCCTGGGAACAGTGAGAAGTTTGTTATGACCACAGCGCATGGAGACCAAGCTAGAAAGGAAGGTTGTGGACAGACTCTGAAGCGAACTACATGCCAAACTAGAAAGTTTGGTGTTTATCCTGTATAGACGCAAAGAACCAACAAAGGGTTTATCAATAAGGTAACTCTGTAGGAAGGATGGAGCACAGGCTGGCAGGGGTCAGCAAACTTCCTAGAAATGGCCAGATTGTAAATATTTTAGATTTTGTGGACCACAGATGGTCTCTGTTGCACATTCTTTGTTTTTTTTCTCAAAACCATTATTAGCTCCTCTGGCCGTACAGAAGCAGGTGTCAGCATGCAGTCCTCTGGACTAGAGCGAGGAGAGAGAAGTATCAGGTGAACTTGGAAGCAAGGCTGTTGTGCAGAAAGTGGACGAGGGCCTGCGCAAGGCCGTGGGGACAGAGATGGTGGTAAGGGGACGGGTGGGATATATCCGAAGTAGAATTAGTTACTCTCAGTGATTGGCTGGGAGAAATTAGGGAGAAAAGGACCAATCAGGTGTGATTCTGAGGCTTCCAGCTTGAGAAACTAGGTGGTGGAGCTGGTGTTATTCAGCACCAGGACTGTGGAAGAGTTTTGAGAGAAGATGATGGAGTCCATTTGGAAGGTGCTGAGTTCGATGGGTTCGTGGATCATCCAGGTGGATGTGGAGCCCATCAGCTCTATGGGTCTGGTGCCCACAGAGGCACACATCCCATCCAGAATGTGTGCTTCACGGGAGCCTGCAAGGTGACAGACTTGAAAGTATGAAGTGTCCCAAGAGTCTGCAGGCCAGGAAGGAGCTGGTGCTGGGGAACACCAGACTGGCAGCAGGATTGGGGATGAATTAGAAGGGATGGGACTGGGGCAGGAAGACCAGGTAGGAATCTAGGGAAGAGGAAATGAGTGTCTCACACTGAGTAGTGGCAGTGGAACAGAAAGAAGATGACAGATGGGAAAGCTATGATGGGGCAGAATGACAAAGATGTGGCAGTGTGCATGGAAGAAGAAAGAGGCCTTCCGTGATCACCGTCCTCAAATCCTAGTCTCCTAGGATGATGCTACTTCTGTCTTGTTATTTTCCTAGTTCTTGTTTTAGAAACCTAGTTCAGTGACTGAAGTACTCACAGAGCACGTGATAGAAGTGATCTCACACCTTTTGAATGTTTGCAAATATCCCATTTTATAGTACAATGGAGGATAGCCATGTCCCACCTGCAAAAAACCTTTGCATAGTCTCCATTAACAGTAGAAGGAAATGTAGAAAAAACAGGACTCTTGATGAAAGAGTTTTAAAAAATGTAAGATTTTCGAATTGGGACACATTTTAACCAAGGGCTTCAAAATCGTCTCTTAGCCTAGGAAACCTTCAATCAAGGTAAATTTGCATGTTGCCAACCTCTCTGAAATTCTTTACACCAAGATCTAAAGTCTCTTGTGGCCTTCTTTTAGCAGATCTTCCTTAAAAGTATGAGTGCCATTGAGATATAGTAACTCTGTGCATCTGTCTTGCCAGTGCATTAGGCTGTTGTATTAAAATACAGACATAACCACCTCTATTCACAGTGTGCACCTCACTCTAACACTCAAGATGCTTGGCGGTTAGACTAGAAAGGGCACAAAACCTTTTTTTTTTGTCTGTTTGGCAATTAACCATTCACTGGCTTTTTTTGTTGTAACATGCACTTCCTTTCTCTTGTTTTCATTCAAGCTGTGTACGCCATGGAAATTAATGTGGAGAAAGACAAACAAACAGGAGAGACCAAGATTCTCTCTACATCTACCATTGGCCCAGAGGGGGTCCATCAGAAAGGAGTGAAAGTCTATGATGATGGTACCAAAGTAGTGTATGAGGTGCACTCGGGAGGCACCATAGTAGAAAACGGAGTGCACAAATTAAGCGCGAAGGATGTAGAAGAGCTTATTCAGAAGGCTGGACAATCATGTTTAGGAGGAGGGCACGTGTCAGAAAGGACTGTGATTGCAGATGGGAGCTTCAGTCATCCTAAGGAACACATGCTCTGCAAGGAAGCCAAGTTAGAAATGGTACATAAGTCTAGGAAAGATCGTTCTTCTGGGAACCCCGGGCAGCAGACCCAAGCCCCCAGCGCTGCAGGGCCAGAGGCGAACTTGGACCAGCCAGTCACCATGATTTTTATGGGCTACCAAAATATCGAGGATGAAGAGGAGACTAAAAAGGTGCTAGGCTATGATGAAACCATCAAGGCTGAATTGGTCCTCATTGATGAAGATGATGAGAAGTCGTTGAGGGAGAAGACAGTGACGGACGTGTCCACTATCGACGGGAACGCGGCTGAGCTCGTGTCCGGGAGGCTGATCTCGGACACCACAGAGCCCTCATCCCCAGAAGGGAAGGAAGAGAGCCTGGCCACAGAGCCAGCCCCAGGTACCCAAAAGAAAAAGCGCTGTCAGTGCTGTGTTGTCATGTGACCACTTCTTTCTTCCCTTTTCTCCTGGGCAGCCTCTGTACTCTCCACCACTTACGTAGACCTCACTGTACCACTAACTGCAATACTGTGAACTGGAAGCAAACACCTGCCTTGCCTTGCAGTTGGATTGCTTTGATCTCTCTCATTTTTTTTTCCTTTTTCTCACCCGAGAGACAACGTGCATGTGTGTGCTTCATTCTTTCCAAGAACTTGCTTTTCCTCTAAACCTTTCCTTGTGTCTTCAAGAGTGAATCGATTCCTTACTGCTCAATTGGAATGGACTCTTCATATCCGCCAGTGATATAGTAGCCTTAATTCACTTGACTGCAATTGAACCTGTTGGCACCGGGGGTTGCATTTTGTAGTGTGTTCCTGTGATGTAGTCGCACACCACCGCGTCCCTGATTTCTCACTTGCCTCCCTTGCGGTGGATTTTTGTTTTTATATCTTGTGTGGCAAAATGCTGTTGGCTCTAGCCGGTTGCAAGTGTAGCCAAAAATGGACCTTACTTAGTCTGTCTGATCTAGGGTGATGCTTTTTGCTGCCTTACATAAGCTTCCAGATTACAGTATTGTGCATTTATGGCTTTCCTTCTGTTAAAACTGAAATGAAGTTGATGTGAAAGAACCCAGAGCTTGTCACAGCTGAAATGTAGGGACTGATTCCATAACCTGCTCATCAGCCTATCTCTCTTTCTATGGCTTACCTGATGAACCCTTTATATAAGAAGCGCCATTTTGAAATTTCTAAGGACGCGAAACAAACATTGTTTTAAGCATCAGTAGTGATTGATCTTCAAACTTAGGCGAATCCACGAGCCTTTTTTCTATCCTTCCAAAAAAAAAATGTAAATTTTTATATTGTTTCGTTTTTCATGGATATTTCCTGATCATGTTAATCTGTTTTCAATGAGGGGATCATTTTGAGAAGTATCTCTGCAGTGACCATATTTCTAAAACAGTTTTCCTGACCTACAGTGGTTGCTATGATGCACCCACGTCATCATAGACGGTGCTGTAATGCATTAACTGTTCATCTCTCGTGCCCAGTTGATTACAGAGCCTTGCAGCTGTACTCTTTTCTTTCTGTCCCCATGAGAAAAAGAATGTGTTTAGGTAACTTCAAAATGGAAGTTTATCCACTCTTAAAAAAAAACACTTCAAAATGTAAAAAATCATAAAGCATTAAGAAAGACCTGTCATCTCAATGTTAACAAATACCGATTGAGTGGCACATAGGTAAGCTTTTCAAAGCATTGTTTTTAAACTTCTGGAGATTCCAGAACATCAAAGAATATTTTTTATCTAGAACATAATGAACAGTTCTTGAAATACATTCTTGGCATTCCCCACCCTGCAAAGCAAACAGCCACATGTATAGTAAAACCAAAGGGAAGCAATCTAGTAAAATAAGAATAATATAGTGATGAAATAAAGATATAACATGTTAACAGATTTTAATAAGAGATATCTTAACTTTAAGTTATTTGCCCAAATGCTCATAGCATTGTTGCAAATCATTCACAAAATTGTCTATGTTCCCTTGGAATATATTTTCGAAAAACATATGGTATACTACTTCAAGTCTAACTCCTGTGTAAAGTAGATGAGAAAAATAATAAGGTAGTCTTGAGAGAGTTTTATTACAGAACCTATTAAATTTGACCTATTTAGCTTGCTCAGTGCTAAATCTATTATTATTTTTTAATTTCTTGACTTGAAATTATATTTATTCTAATTGGAAAGGGGGGAAATGCCATTTTTTACTTTTCAAAGTTAATTTTTCTCAAATAATTACATTTTAATGAGCAAAAAGTGAGTTGTTTTATTGCCAATATGTAAACAAAAAAAGTTAAAGAAGGGGAAAATTAAGGAACTAAGTTGTACTTTTTAAGATGATTCCATCCATGGCTTGGTTTTGAATGGAATTATCTCGAAATCTCAGGTTCGCCAAAGCAGCTACAAATGCATAAAACTGCTCTATTCTCTAGAAACCTGGTTTTGATGTCTATAAGTCTCACTACTTTCAGCTCCATTTCCCTCAGTACACGGTCGCTTAAGCATAATTTAAACATTACATAAAATGACATGCAGATAAACCTATTTACATAGAAGGAGAAAATAGTTTCAATGTTTTGGACAATCTATTATTTGAATGATTTATTTAGGAAAGAAACAAACAATCTAAAAGTTTACCATAGCTTATCTTTTTTACTCACTTGGCGATTAACTAGTCAATCTGAGGTTTTAAAAGCACGGTTAGGCAGTGAAATGGTAGAAGATAGAACCCTTGAGCTTGCTATTTGATAAACAGAATCAGTCTTCCTGGATGAATAATTCCCTGAAATAACCTACTCTTCCATAAGTGAACTACTTACTCATGAAGAAAATGATGTGTACCTCTCACCAGAACACCACACATAAGAGCTAAAAGATCAGTGATAATCCACACTCTCATTCATCAGTTATTAACATTATAGGGAATAGTGATTAGCAAATGATATGGATTAGGATTCTCTCTCTCTATATATATATATACTTTCATGATTAAATCATATCATTTAATAGTCTATAAAGTAAGGTGTGTTGTCTTCATTAAGATTATTTGTGGCCACAGTAAATGAAGGCTTGTTTGAATATGGCATATCTATTTGAATATGTCCCCTCATTTTCCTGTCGTAACGGGGGATTCAGGCTCAGCCAATGCTTTTCTGGGATGAGACCTGTAATCCCCCCTATAGCAGCATGTAATTACCCTTCTTGATGAAAATGTGAACAGAGTTGTGATTGTGAACAGTCTGCTTTTCCTGCTGCTATTGGCATTTCTCTGTAAAAACTTTATTATGTATGGTATCACACCCTTCAAAAATGCAGGGTATTTGGTTACATAACCAAACTAAAGAATCAGTACTGAAGCTGCAAAGCCATGATCTTTTTTGAGCTAATGATTAGATGGGCTTTCCTGTAAAATCATATAATCAGTTCCCTTTTAAATAGAATGGGGAGAAAAGGGAAAGGAGCGATATTTCATTTGTTTATAAATAGATTTTCAATGGCCTTTAGTTGAAGATTCTTTAAGGGATAAAATGATAAAGTTTAACCCTATATATCCTGATAAATCTTGAAGACTTGTGTATCTTTGAGTCTTTTTTTCTTTTTTTGTGTGCAGTGAGACAAAGTAAGGGGATTTCTTTTTTACCTTGTATCTCTTTAACCCATAATTACCTTATTTTCCTTGTGTAAGCAAAAAATAATTCCCTGAAAAAGTGATTTGAGAATGTTCAGTGATGTCACTTAATACTGATGAAGAGGTCCTAAGGAATTCCCTTCTGGCCAAACCCAAAATATGGTTTCCTTAAGCCTTCTTCACAATCTTAAAATTATTAAAAAACTTTTAGGAAACTCAGATTCTATTAATTTGTGATTCCTGTCTGAAATGTTAATAGACATATATTTGCTTTAAATTTCCACCTATTCCACTTTGCTCTCTGGTGATAAATGTGTTTTTTCCTACATATGCAAGTTGAATATTTTATTTTGGGTCAAGTTTTTGTAAAAGAGGGGAAATGATATATATGTAGTTCCCTAGAGATGCAGTATCATCTCTGGAGCAAAACATTGAGGCCAAGTATGAAAATAGTTTATTTCTCTTCATTTCCTGCAGATTTTAAAAGATATTCTTGAAAATTAGCATTTACTAAATGCCAATGAACCCATGGGTAGCAAAAAAGGAGGGAGGGAATATGGTGATAAAGGCAAAAATCTAACTACTATACCAGGTCTTCGTTTTTAAGAAGTATTAACCCTGTCAATTTAAAGCACAGATGAACATAGAATGTGCACTGTGAGGAATTTTTTGGTTTGTTTACTTAAAATCTAGAAGCTCAGTGGTCTCTGTTCATCACTGGACACGCTGGAGAGTTTAACTCACTTAATAGGCCCTTTCCTTATTTGGGAAATAGTCTCACCTCCTGCAGGGCTAGGTTACTACAAAAACCACTCTACACTGAGCAATTTCATATTGTATTTTTTTTTTTTTTGCAACATGCACTTTTGTTATTGAAACCACAGCTTCTCAGCATATTTAGGACGTAGGCTTCAGAAACTTCATAAATTGGCAATTTTTTGGATGCTTCTCAGTATCTTAATCAAGGTATATTAAATTCCACTGATTAGGATAAAACCAAAAAAAGTATCCTTTGTCCCATTGAATAGTATAACTCAGCAGTTGCAACACAGAGTTGCTGGTATATATCATACAACAACTCAAAGTGATGAGGAAGATGGAATCTTTGATTTCTCCTATGACCAGTTCACCTTCCCCGAGGCCCTTTTCTAATTTTATCAGAAAAACCTTCCTGCATTTTCTAGGGAAAAAGAAAAGTCTTTTATTAGGAGCACAGTGCAGTTATGTGTCTATATTTGCATAGCCTCAGCAAACTTATTAAAATACCCACTTCAACAAAACCCCAACTTATTGTTTGAATGTAGAAAGGTATAGAATAAAGGTTGCATCCTGAAAGTTTCCAAGGGAAATTTCACTGGGATCCTTAGACCAGCTCCCCCAATGTAATTTTTATATAACTTAAGTAGGCCTCTGCCTCCCCCTCCCCTCCAGTCTCACATAAGGTCAGAACTGTTGCAAAAAAACTTACTTTCATTGTGAAAATAGAATACGATATTTCGGGGACTGAAGACTTTCTGCATCAAAGATCTGGACAGCCTTAACTTTTGTAAAAAATAATTTTTTCAATGTTCTCTTTTACTAAGCAGGAAAACAAAATGTTTCCTGAAATTAATGGCTTTTTTATATTTTGTGACTATTTTCTAAGTTTCTACAGGCTGAGGTGTAAATGCTCCTCTTTTTCCCCTATTGCCTCTTAGTAGTCACTGGGGGGCTGTTTTTTGCAAGTCACTGCATTTTTGTCAAAAGAAAATTATATCTCACACACCATAAAATTCTCTCTAGACTTTCAGGTACTCCTTCTGGAGTGAAAGAACAGAAATACAGAAAGAAAAGAATTACAGGGTGGCTTTCTTTTTTATTTTCCTATGGTTAATGTACTGTATGGTATATCTGTTTACAGAATGTATCTGCCTTGTGATGTTAACAAAATGAATGACAAAAACGAGTTCTGATGTGCCATTGACAGTTTGCCTTAGCATCGCTGTTTATGTTCTTCTCTGTCCTTTTAAAAATCGCAGGTTGTATTCCAAAGCTGTATTAACACAACATTCTCGTCCCCACTCCTACCCAGCCCTCTTCAGAGCTGTTAATGTCATCACAGGAGGCTTAAGGCAGAACCTTGCAGGTGTGGCTTAGAGGGGCTACAGCGGGCATAGCTTGGGCCTTACCTCTGCCTTTTATCAACCGAACATGCTTCTGTCTTCCCATCTGAGCCTGCAGAGTCACACTCTGACCTTCCTGGGGGAGCCACACAGAGCGCATGACCTCCTGTGGCCATGTCCTCACAGCCCTTCCCACTGTGAGAGAAGTGAACTTGTGGACCCCCTCTCTGGGTCTGGGAGCATGTTTTTAAGCACAATTGGCGTAGCTTGGAAAAGGGAAGAGGGATGGACCCAAATGGTCTGACTGAGCTGTGACTGGGGAACATGCCTATTCATTGCAGTCTCAGATGAGCAGCGTGATAGGGGAGGGAGTAGGAGTGGCTATGGAAATGGAATATTTTACATTTACGTATTTTTTTAAGGAATAATATTTTTATAATGAAATCTATATGCATTATGGAGCTTGAGTTTGAAAACATCCTTGATTGACTGAGTTATTTCTCCATTCCATTCCATTAAGATAACTTTCTGGTGAGTTCTAGAGCACTAGGCCGAGCTTTGGGGGCATGAACAAAGGGCCTGTGATTTGGCCTTTGCACTGCCGTTGCATAAAATCCAATGTTTCCAAACAGACCTGGTTGGAAGATTGAGCTTCCTATACCTGCCATTGGATAAACTGATATATGGCTTGATAGTTCTCTGGGCTACACCTTTGATAGTATATAATGATCTTTTGGAAGGAGATGGCTATTTTAAGTGCAAGCCAAGCCCAGCACATATCAAAGTCTAAATCTTTCACATATTTAAGGAGTAATTGCTACATTTGAGGTTAAGGGACCACTTACTATGGTGCATTTGAGGAATATATGTGAAACGGTGTGTCAGAAGCATCTGGCCATCTATGGTTTATGCATAAATGTATAAAACCAACAATATAAACCTTCCCAGGTGTTATTGGCCTTCCACCTGTCACAGAGGCTGCATCCTGTTTTCAGAGTGAAGTAGAGACAGGAAAGGATTGTCTTCATCCATCCATAAAGGAGATTCCGAATTTTTAGAGTTCTGGAATAATTTCCCTCCAATTTTCTGCCAAATTCTCGAGGTCCCATCCCAATCACACTTGTTTTCATGAAGGTCTTCACCCACACCTCTTCCCTTGTCTGGTTGACAGAGTTGTCACGTGTCCCAGACTGCTCACCACTGAGGCGAGACTCTGTTCGCAAGCAGCATTCTTCTCCAGGATGGGGCCTTTTTCTACTACCCTAAGAGACCAAGATCCTTTTTCCAACAAGGCAAGGTCATTAACAGTCTCTCCATTTCAAGAACAGTCACTCCTCTGGTTCCCATGTGAATCACTTGAATTCCTTCATCACCAGAATCTCCCCAACAGGCCCAACTCCAGCCCAGCTGGGAACATTGGTGTCTTGGAGACAACTCCAACAATGAAAGAACTATGCAATCACCTGAAGGTGCTAAGGGAGAACCCATTTACTCTAGTCTCTTATTACTAAGGAAAACTCTCAGTCTCGAGGTTAGATGGGCAGGGAGACAGCAAGTCACCTAGTTTTACAATGACAGTTCTTGATATACAAAGAGGTAACCAGGCAATGCCCTATCTGAAGTATTCTGTGTGTAGCTCCAACTCCAATTCTGTGATATCCTATTCTGGCAGGTGGGAAGAGTGCTATCCTTTGCAGGGTTCTGGAACTTTCTTTCCTCCTCTCAAGCTCCTGACTTAGGAGAGTCAAAATCATACAGGGGTTCCAGAAAATGTTGTGTCTGATGCAGCTTTCCAGTGAATGTAGGTTGTTGGTGGAATTTTCAGCTTTAGCATCTTACTTGGGGTGAGTGATGTCTCTGTAAATACTTCCATTTGTGACTGGTTGGTGGGGGTGGGGGTGGGTGGGAGCCTGTCGTGCTTACTCTGAATTAGCTTGCTGGGCTAGCTGCTGTACTTTGTAACCTGAAGTGTACTTTGACTGTTCTGTTTCCTTCAAATGAAAAACAAAACAAAAACCGACTTCAGAAAAGACACTGCCAGCGACAGCTGATGCTGTACTTGTAGCTTCTCTCTGTTCCTCTGTACAGTATTAATAGACAATAAACTGCCTTTTCACTGCATCTACCTCTGTGTGCCTGTGCTCTGATTCTTTTCCCTTCTCATTTATCACTAGCGGACTTCACACTGCACTGGGAGCACCTTCAACCACGCATTAAAACTAGACACTAATCCAGTACCTCTCCCACTCGACCATGCTTCAGAATCACCCGGGGGTACCTGTTAACAATGTGAAAGCCCAGTGACACCTCTAGAACTCAGATTCAGATTCCTGGGTGGGGCCCAGTGACCTGAATTTTTAAGAATGTCTCCAGGTGATTCT
This sequence comes from Lepilemur ruficaudatus, assembly GCA_963574885.1. Lineage (NCBI taxonomy): Eukaryota > Metazoa > Chordata > Mammalia > Primates > Lepilemuridae > Lepilemur > Lepilemur ruficaudatus. The sequence continues at coordinate 16,154 of CAUYRT010061762.1, read as the reverse complement.
GATACATGTGGTACCTGGACCATGGGTTTGGGTGCTGCTTGGTGGGAACCCTCGTGACCTGCCCATTCCCGCTGGTGTCCACACTAACTAATCCAACCTCCCAACATTTCCTCTCTCTAACCCCCTTTCACACATCTCATCACACCTGTCGTCCTTTTTCTTGTTCCTTGCAAGCCCCTAGCAGCAGCCCAGCCTGTGACCCCGTGGGTCAAACTCAGGCTGCCCCTTACGTTAAGTGATAATGATAGTGATAAGATCCAGTGCAGTCTTCTGAACAGGAGAAGACACATGGGGACTTTGGTTCTCTTGGTCATAGCCCTTTACTCAGGACAGGGTCAGTGAAGGTTTTCTGTAAATGGCCAGATAGTAAACATTTTTGGTTTTTAGGCCGAATGATCTCTGTCACAACTACTCAGTTCTGCTGAAATGCAGCCATACACAACATGTAAATGAATGAGTGTGACTATGTTCCAACATGCTTTATTTACAAAAACAAATGGTAGGTCTGATTTGGCCAATGGGCTCGTAGTTTGCCAAGCCTTGGCCTCAAACAGGGCCTGGCACCTAGTAGTACTAAAAAAAATGTTAAAAATATTGTTGCATGAAAGAAGGAGCAAAGAACAGATGTGATACCTACCACCTGAAGAACTGTTAAAGAATCTTGTTCTCTTTGAGGGTATTGAGTAAATGAATCAGCTGGGGAGCTCTCATCTGGTTGGGTTCTATGGTGGATTTTTTTGATGTCTTTATGTATGCAAGGTAACTTTAAAGATGGAAACATGAATGGTGCCTTGTAGACTACTGAAACTGACAGGCTGAAATTGACAAGAGTTCAACCAATAGAAAGTGGAGGAAATGCAAGACCATCTTTGTCCTTGTTAGAAGTGCTGGGGATACCAGAACAGGTGGTCCCTAGGTACCAAAGCATTTGGTCCAGGTGTTTGTGGAGCTGTGTTTTGTCAGATTCATCCTACACAGTGAGCAGTGAGTGGCAGGGATTTCTTTAAATACCCTTTAGTGTGTGGACATGTAGGCTGGAACCATGATAACACATCACGCATCTCACAGCTCCAGGGCATACCAACAGGGACAAATCTAGCAGCTTATGAAAAGCTGTGTGTTTACATCCATTCCCAGTGTTGTCATGGAGTTGAAGGAAATTACATTTATGCAAAACACTGTATAAGCTTGAAGTGAATGACAAATGTTAGTTTACATGTGATGAGAAAGTGTCAGTTCCCCTATCTAAATGCAGAGATTATAAACTGTTCAGGTATATTTCAGAACTAGTATAAAAAGGGAAGCTGCTTTGCCCTCCTTTATTTAGGTTTGTGACTGCTTTGCAGTGCATTGAACCATATGAAATTACCATTTTGTAGATCAAAGATATTATGTTGACTAGTAACAGTTCCATATAGTTCAACCTAATAACTCTATTCCAGGGATAATTTCCCATCATGGAAGGAAAAAGATTAACAGATGGACTCTGACTATAGCAGGAGGAATTTAGATGAGAAAAATAGAAATAGAAAAATAGAAACATAGTTCAGTACTGTGAAGTAGACCTAGGCATTTTTCCTGGGAGGGTAGGATTTCCTTTAATCCCACATCAACACTGTAAAGTAGACATTGCTGTTACTCTTCTTTTATACATAAGGAAACTGAGATACAGAGATAGTACCTACCTTGCCCATTGTAACAGAGCTAAAAATTGATGTGATAGTGAGGAGGAACAAGTTGCAAGCTCAACTGTCTTTACTTCCTCCCACACAGAGGACTCTATGTCATGAAAGTGGTGGAGGGATTGCCCTGAGACAGGAGACAGAAAGATTTAGATAATGGAGTCATTTATGCAAGAATGACACAATGGCGCCATTTCTTATTTTGCACCTGTACCTACTCAAGCAAATGCCCTGTAATAACACCACCCCCTGGAGGCTGGGAGGTGTCTCTGCAGCACTTCCTCACCAAAGGAGAAGCGGAGGACAAAGTCACCTTGTTCTCTTATCTGTCCATCAGGAGTCCTGTTGTTCTGTTTGGCAGTTTTTCCTTCCCCATTCATAAAAAGGATGAACAAAATTGCTCAAAACAGCTCTGTAAAGTCTAGGAGTGGCATGTCAATCTCCAGATAAGCAAAGGTGGTTTTGTGGTGGTTGTTGATGACGATGATGGTATTATTATTGTAATTATTATTATTTTGCTCATGTCATAATAGCTAAGAGGAAGAGCATGCCCTATGGCCTTGTGCAAGTGCCTTTTGATCTAGGCTCTATCACCCTTGGCAGCCTCTAATAGACCACACTGTCTTCCCAGCAGCCGCTGAGTCCCAGCTCTTCTCCTGCTTTTCTCACACAGTGTCAGATCCTGCAGTTTATGGACAAGACAGAAAAGCAGAATTTTTTTCTATTTAGAAGTTAAGGCTATAGCATCTCTAAAAGTCACAGAATGTTCAGCCAGATTCAGGGATGAATGTGGCCTGCAGTTGTTAGTTTACCTGCACAGTATTTAAAAATCATTTTGAATTCCTTGCCAATAATAATAAGTTATTATTTAATACATATAGTTCCAACTTCTCTTGATAATTCAAAGTCTCTGGCAACAGTAGGCCTGCTTGCTTAGCTGACAATTGCCTGGAGCCGATGGCGGCTGCAAACTTTAGAGGGGCCACACTCTCTTGTTCACCCCCACCTATTATTCTTACTCCTAGCCAGCTTCCTTTGTTTATGTCTCCTGCCTGGCCCCTATTGGCATTAGAGCGTGTGACCCCCTAGTCTACCAGCATCCAGTCATTTTATAGCCGGGTCAAACAAGTCCTAGCTGGAAATGGTATTTATCCATAGCAGGAGAATAGCAGAGCCAGAACTAAAGTCCTCTGTACTCTTTGGAAGAATGAGGCTTTGCACTGTGTGTGAATTCAAATCTGCTAGTGGCATTTTTAGTTTAATACCAAAATCTGGTGCTTTGGCTATAGAGGAACCCATATGACTTTTATAATTGTCAGGTTTCAGTGTGAAATTGTCGGTTCTTGATGCGCTCATGGCCAAAGAATGACCAGACGCACCAAAGTAAGGCCAGCACAAAAATTAGGTTTATTGAGGACAGAAAGGTAAGATTATAGGGCAAGAGCAAGACATAGGTTGACAGAGCAAGATACATACGCCACAGATGACAACCGGACCCGCTGTTGCAGCAAAGGAAGGGCAAAAGAAAGGGCGCAAAAGGGCCTGGTAATGGTCTGTGTCCTGTTTTATAGTTCCTGGATTGGGACCTCCCTAGTGGCTTAGACATCATCATGGAACCACTCCGATTGGACAGTGGGAGTTGCATTACTACGCATGTGGGTTGTTCTAGGTCAATTTCTGGATTCTGCGGTACCTATGCTGCTTAGCCCATGGGCTAAAGAGTCCTCTGCATTCTTTTGCAGCTGGCAAGCTGAGTTATGATTGGCAGATCCATAGGGTATTCCCTCCTCCTCCAGGTATGGCAGTCTCTGGGGAGAGGATTAGGGTGGGGCAGGACAAAGACGAGGGCCTGGGGACCACCCTTGTCCTTCTTCCCAGGTGGGGCAATGGCACCAAGGCAAAGCACCCACTTTTGTCCTTAGGAGACCTAGAGTCCCTTGCTAACTAGCTAACATGATGAAAGATTAACCTAAAACCTGCACTCACAACTCAAGTGAAAAAAATCCACTTCCTACAACAATTTAAAGTCTGTAGATTATTCCTCCCTCTATTGTTTAGGTTAAATGAACAATGTAATGTTTTAAGGAACGTTGTATCATGTGTTTCATGGTTTAACGTTTTATTCCTGGAAAAATAAACAAAAACTTTGTAGTCAATAGTCAAAGAGTTCTGGGGGCTTCATAATCTTTCTTAGTGAAAATAACAAAAGGCAAAGCCAATGTATATTTAAATTTAAATTCAATCTCCCCTCCTCTCCTAATCCTTAGTCTTTTATCATGTTACTGAGGTCGTGTGGTCACAGAATAGTAATATTCTCTAATGTTCATGTTTTATCTTACTAAGAATAATAATCAGCATGGAAGCTGGGCAATTCAAAGGACTGATAAAACAGGAATCTTTCCTCCAAGGGCTTGTCATCAAAAAACAAGTGATCTAGTGTTTGTTTGCTTTAATTTTAACTAAAGACTAATCAGATTTAAGACAATCATTGTACTTGCCAATTCTTTTCATTTCCAAGTCACCGTGTTTTAAAAACATGAGCCATGGACCTACTCTCTTCAGGCTGGGGTCCTCAGGTCAGCCTGGGCACAGCCGAAAGTGAGATAAATTCCACAGTTAATGTCAATTGTCCGTACTATCAGAATCTGCCAAGTTACATTTAATTTCTTAAAGAGCTTGTTTCAAACTAGGGAACAAGGATACGTTCAGTCGTTTCTACTTTTCCTGCCTAAATTCCAACTATAGCTCAGAGACTCAGTGTGAGGTGCTGACACATATCTGAACTCAGTTTTTCCCCAAACTTGAGTTTTTGGGGTATCATCACCTTAATTATTTTTGCCCTGTGTGTGTACCACCTGTGCACCATTATTTACTATTTTAACCCACTCCTTTGACTTAAATTTACTTAAAAGGCAACTTTATGGCACTATTTTAAATAGGTATCACATGCCATAAAAGTAACTCAAAATAAATGTAAATCAACATTATTCATTCATTTCCAGCTGCATACAGTGGGCTGATAATACATACAGTTATCTGAAACCAGCTCTCTCATGTTAAAAGGAGGGAATAGCCTGGTTAGAGAGGTATCAAAAATACCTCTGTGAGACAGGAGACAGAAAGTTTTGGATAACGGAGTCATTTATGCAAGAACGACACAATGGTGCCATTTCTCATTTTGCACCTGTACCTACTCAAGCACATGCTCTCTAATAACACCACTCCCACGTATGCAACCTCATGAGAGAACTTGAACCAGAAAATACATACCTCCATCTCTTTAATAGAAAGAATCAGATGGCATGAAAGAGAATCAAAACGGAAACAGCTTTCTTGCCGTGTGAGTCAGTGTTATGCAATGCCATGCCTACTTACCGCTAAAATTTGGGGAACACTGCCTTGCCTCCTTGCATTCTCTTTAAAAAATCCCAATTCCTCATTTAGAAGATTAGGTTAAGAAATACAAAGTGACTTTCTTAAAGCAACAGGAAGTAAGAGCAGAGACACGGAGCTGGGATTCAAGCCCAGGTCAGAGCGACTTCAGATTCTTCCTGTTGCGCCAGGTGCCTGTCACGCTCGTCGAGTAAGGAATGAACCGAATACATCAGCAGCAAACTTAAACTCTCCAATAAGACCGTGATCATTTAAACAAACAAAAGTAACAGCTGTTCCAGCTAAAGTGCTGTCTCTGGCATAAGCAGTTTTTCACTGATGGAGGCCAGATCTGATTGGGCTCCTGCTGCGTTTCTTGAGCAAAGTTACACGGCCAGATGTGAGTTTTCAGATGGAAGGAGAAGGTGGTGCGCTATACAAGCACGCGGGGCCGCTGATGGGCCCAGTGGCTGGCTCCGCTATAAAGCACTCTTGCCTTTAGCTCCGTCTGCCTCCTGAGCACTAGCAAGCTGACTCCTGCCCAGGAGACTTCTTGGTTAACTCTTCAAGAGTCAGGGATTTAGTCAACGCAAGCTTTAAGCCAGCTCAGCACTCGAAAATAAGCAGATTGGAATGGGAAAAGAATCCCTCAAGGACAGCTCAGCTTCATTTTTCTCTTCTTTCTTCTTCTCTTTCTATTGAATGGGCCTCAATGTTATTCACGTGTAGGGTGAGTTGAGCTTTCTAAAACGTCCATTAATTCTTTCAGGAAGCGCCATGTGATAGCTATCTGATTCTCATTTCTTGCTTGCTGCACATTAGAACTGGTACATTTTCAAAAAAATATATATGATGCTATGAGGGCCCCGCCCCAGACGTCATGATTTAATTGATGTGGGTGAGGCCTGGGGCATTTATTAAATGGCTGCAGGTGACTCAAAGTGCTGGAAGCCACAGCACAGGAGCACAGAGACAGGCAGCAGGGGGCCAGGCTACCAGCCTCCTGTCAACTCTGCAAGCCAAGAAAAAAAGTGGGCTTTGGATTCACGAACAAAGTAAAATCCCAAGTCTGCCATTGGCCAGCTGAGTAGTCTTAGACAATTAATTTCAATTCACCAAGTCTCAGTTTCCTCTTTTGTAAAATGAGAATAATATCTTCCTTTCAAGGCTTCTGTTGGGAATGTTTTCCCTTTCTCCTTTCTTTGCCATTACAAAAGAGAGTGTTCGAGGCCAGGCACCGTGGCTCATGCCTGTAATCCTAGCACTCTGGGAGGCCAAGGTGAGTGGATCCCTCAAGGTCAGGAGTTCGAAACCAGCCTGAGCAAGAATGAGACCCCATCTCTACTAAAAATAGAAAGAAATTATTTGGCCAACTAAAAATATATAGAAAATAATTAGCCGGGCATGGTGGCACGTGCCTGTAGTCCCAGCTACTTGGGAGGCTGAGGCAGGAGGATTGCTTGAGCCCAGGAGTTTGAGGTTGCTGTGAGCTAGGCTGATGCCACAGCACTCTAGCCTGGGAAACAGAATGAGACTCTGTCTCAAAAAAAAAAAAAAAAAAAAAAAGAAAGTGTTTGAGACAGTTTATTGAAAAAACACAGAAGGAAAAAACAGATGGGGAAATCAAGTCAAGAGAAAAATAAGATGAAACTAGAGGACTCAGTCTAGCACGTTACTGAATGTTTAATTTGGTTTGTAAAATGTATGACATAATACTACTTATATTTATATGCTTATATTAACCAAACCACTTAATTCTAAGATCTTGGGTCTGTTTTGAAATAAACAAAAAGATGAGATTATAGAATCAGAATTTTTGAGCGTGAAGGGATCTGTGGCCTGAGCTTTGTTCTAAGTGTGCCATTCATTGTGTGACTCAGAGAAAGTCAACTTTCCTCTCTTGGCCCTAACTTTCTCATCTATAAGATGAGTAGTTTGGGCTGGGTGCGGTGGCTCACACCTGTAATCCTAGGACTCTGGAGGCCAAGACGGGAGGATCGCTTAAGCTCAGGTGTTTGAGAACAGCCTGAGCAAGAGCGAGACCCTGTCTCTATTTAAAAATAGAACAAATTAGCCAGGCATGGTGGCACATGCCTGTAGTCCCAGCTACTTGGGAGGCTGAGGCAGGAGGATCCCTTGAGCCCAGGAGTGTGAGGTTGCTGTGAGCTAGGCTGACATCACGGCACTCTAGCCCAGACAACAGAGCAAGACTCTGTCTCAAAAAAGAAAAGAGTAGTTTTACTAGATGATAATTAAGGTGATTCTGAGTGACATTGTAGGTGGATGTCAACCTCAAGAGTGTTTCGCTTAATTTAAAAAGGAAGGAAAGGGTTGGGGGAGAGACAGAGACAGAGAGAAAGAAAAAAGAAAGACATTAAGAGGAAGGTGCTTTTCCTAAAAGATGCTGAGTCCCTGCCCTTTAAAAGCCAACACATCAGCCATCTGCTGGCCTTGCCTGTGGAGTCCCTGGGTAAACCCCACCCTGCCTTGCCCCAGGGTCTCGAAACCCGGTGCCCATTTTCCTGTGTATGAAATTCAGTGAGGGGAATGCCTGCCTGGCCACAATGTATAGTTCACCATGGTTGAAAATAAGAATCTCAATTCTGCTTTTAAAAATATAAACAGAATGGCCTTTGCCTGACACCTCTCTCCTTGCTCCACTCTCTCCTGGGAGACTTGGTAAACCCACCCACCTTGAGTCTCCTGGGAGGTGAGTGCAGCAGACACACACCACTGCTCACCTACTCTGGAGGGGCTTTCCAAAGGAACCCTGAGCATTTGAGCAACAGGCTGACAGTGCTTCTCCCCACAGACAATGGACAGCTCCCGGCAAAACACAGGCTCCTTCTCTCACTCTCCTGGTGATGCCGTGCGCCATAGCTGACATCCCATGTAACTGGATCTGAAATCGACAAACCAGTTCTGCTCATTAATAGCTCTGTGTCTTGGGGCCAGACACTTGGCCTTTATGCTCTGTAGTATGCCATGGGCAACTGACTAAACATAGGGTATTGATATTGATCCAAAGAGTTTTAGAAGCAGGAGATAGAAAGCTAGTCATGGAAATTCCAAGTTGAGTGGGGTTAGTTGGCTGAAGTTTGGCTGAAGATAGTTTGGCTGAAGATAGTTTGGTTTCAGGTCTTCCATCTGCTTGCTGGAAGGAGATGTGGGAATTTTTAGATCATTTCCTGGGGCCACGGCTGGATAATGGCATCCTTCATTGCAAGTGTCCGGGCATCCGTCAGGTCATCACCGAGGCACTCCCCGACTTGGTAAGAACAGAGAATGGCTGCTTTGTTCTTTCCTTCCAGAATCAAGATCAGAACCTTCTCCCTGCAATTAAAAATATACTAAAATTTAACACCTTCTTCTCCATCTTCTCTCCCCACCAAACCTTAGTTCCCACTGATTCCTAAGATAAATTCTCCTTTTTAATTAAGGAGCCCACGTCTGCCCCTCACTGGCTGCATCCACCTTTTACCCGGGCTGTTTTGTTCACACGTGGAATAGTGCCCTCTGCCCTGCACGTGGAGAAGTCTTCTCCCGCTCAGCCCAGTGGAAATGCTTTCTTCTCTGGCTGCCCCCACCCCTGCGCACCCATCCTTATCAGCCCTCCTCTGTACTCCGTGCTCCTGCTGTCTTTACACGTGGCTGAGTTCTGAATTCGTTTGATAAAAGACTCATTTTTTTAGTTCCAGAAATGGATCAGGAGCAGCATCTTTTCTCTCTAAATTAGTTGACCTTCACCCAGAGACACAGACTTACAGACTATAGTTTAAAAACTGCCATCAAAATGTAATGCCATGGCTGAGCGCGGTGGCTCACGCCTGTAATCCTAGCACTCTGGGAGGCAGAGGCGGGTGGATCACTCAAGGTCAGTAGTTCAAAACCAGCCTGAGCAAGAGCGAGACCCCGTCTCTACTAACAATAGAAAGAAATTAATTGGCCAACTAAAAATATATAGAAAAATTAGCCGGGTATCGTGGTGCATGCCGGTAGTCCCAGCTACTCAGGAGGCTGAGGCAGGAGGATCATTTGAGCCAGGAGTTTGAGGTTGCTGTGATCTAGGCTGACACCACGGCACTCTAGCCCAGGCAAAAGAGTGAGACTCTGTCTCAAAAAAAAAAAAAAGATTTAATGCCACCTCTTGGCTCCCAAGAGCCAGTGGGGAAGGATGGGACAGGAGCCTTTGCCAGAAAAGGAAACTGTGGTTTTATTCCTCCCATATCCAGGAAAGTGTAGTGCTCTTTGTCAGAAAAGGGGGGATTGGTGTTATGCTGCTAGCCATAGGTCCTCCCTTATCAGGCCAAAGAAGAGACTGACCTTCCATCAGCAGGTTCCAGGAAAGTTTAACAGCAGAGACATAGACAAATAGGTTTCCTGTGCCTCACAGGACAAGAGGATGTGCACGGGTGGATGCTTGCTATTTTGGGGGAAAATGGCTAGGTAAGCAGACCAGCGATGTAAGTGTTAGGCTGCTAAAGTACACCGGTTCTGGCTGGTGGAAATGGGACTGGAGTTCCTCAGCAGGGCTACCAGATGTGATTGTTCAGGTTGCACACTGCACAAATCTCGAGGGTTCCATTCATGTAGATTACAATGTAAATGGTGCCCTCAGAGTTGTGCAGTGCACCACATGCCTACTGTACCTGCTCAGGCAAAAGTAACCTATCAATTCTTTGGAACAGATAGCTAAAAATCCACCAGAAACTTATGTTATAATCATACCATTGCACCTATATTAAATTTGCTATAATATGTCAAGTTGCAGGAGCCAGCTTTAACCCTAAGGACTATGGACTTTAACTTCTAGGAGCCAATAACCAAAACATACTCTCAGGGACCAGGCATATTCTTCCCTGATTTTCTCTGGTTAAGTTTAGCACAGTATGAACAGATGGTATAGAACAAATGTTTCTTGGTGTTGTAGCTGGGATCAGGAACTAGAATGAAAAGGGCAGGGCCAGTTGCTTTTCTCTTGAGGGTAGAGCAGGATTGCCCAGGCATGAAAGGTTCCCCAGTGGCTACTTAGATTTCTCTAACCAGGGTGACCGTATGTTCCAGTTTGCATGTGTTTTCCCAGCCTAATTTTCAGTAATGTTCCAGTTGGGATGATAAAGAATATGGTCCTGCTACCTCCAGCATGCAGATGGGCATCTCTATAGAGACTGTTTTGAAGGATCAGTTTGCTGGCCCCAGGTTAAAGCATAAGTCAGATTCTCAAATTCATATTTTTATTCTACTCACATTTACTGAGCACTGATTAAATGCCCTGAACTGTAATAAATGTTTTATCATAGATTATCTTATTTGACTTTCAGAAGAAGCAGCTCTTCAAGGTTGATGGAAATAAGACCCCATTTTACATAGGAGGTTCAGAGCCTGTGTGCTTGTGTAAAATTGCTGGGTCAGGATTCATACTCCGGTCTCCTGACCCTAAGTCCAGAATTTCAGGAGTCATGAGGGCAGACATCCTGGAGGAGTTGGGTTTGCACTTGCTCTTGAAGAATGAGTGTGGTTGTTAGTAAGCAAGGGGAAGACCCAAGGGAGCGCATTCTAGACAGAAGCAGCTGATGGATCAAAGGGCCCGAGGTGGAAAGCCTGGGCTATCTCTGGTCATCTGATTTGGTAGGACACAGGAAGCTGAAGGGACTGAGGGAGAGGAGGTAAAAGAAGTGGCTTGAGGCCAGGGTGTAGACAGACAGGTTGTTTCTCCAGGAAGAAGTTATAAACTGAAAGTTCAAGGTCAAGCCTGTAGACATATTGTGTTTGACTTTTATTGTATTGATTCATGCAAGGGTTTTTGGTCTGGTTTGGTTTTCCTTTTGAATTTGTAACCCACAAATCCTACATTTTCATCTTCTCTTAAAAAATCAAAAGACCTAGTCATGCAGGACTCACATTCCCAGGAGGGGAGAGATTAGCTGGAGTTGAGTTCAGCTGCCTCCTTTACATGGGGCATCTGCTTTCCCAGGGATCTGAGCAGTACCATCTTAGACCTGAGTAAGAGGAGCCCCCATCCTTGGCCCTGGGCTTTATGGGGTCTTGCTCTGGTCACACCCCTTTCCATGGGCTGATGAGTTTTTGGGCCAAGGAGACTTGCCCACTCCCCGGCACCCTCCCCTGCTCCAGGCTGTGCCTCAGCCACCAGGACTCGGGATTCCCTCTTGCATTATGGAATCCTTTTCAGTTAGACACTCGTCTGTTCTGGAAAAAAAAAAAATTGTATTAGTAAATCAGAGTCCTCAGGAAAACAATATTTAAGCCCCAGACACATGGCCCTGGACAAGTGACTCAACTTCTCTGAACTTCATTTTCTTTATTGGGAAGTGAAACTAACAATCCCTTTGTTTTGAGAATAAAACCTAAAATGCCTTATACACAAAGGAATTGAAAGTAGGGACTTGAACAGATATTTGTGTACCAATGTTCATAATATTGCTCCCAATAACCAAAGGGTGAAAAAAACAAAACCAAGTATCCATCAACAGATGAATGAGTAAGCAAAATATTCCATGGTATGAATATATTCAGCCTTAAAAAGAAATGAAATTTTGACATACGCTACAACATGGATGGACCTTGAAACATTATACAAAGTTAAACACGCCAGACAGGAAAGGACAAATATTATATAATCCACTTATATGAGGTTCGAGACTAGTCAAATTCATAGAGACAGAAAGTGGAATAGAGGTTACCCGGGTGTGGGAGCAAGGAATGGGGAGTTATCATTTAACGGGTACAGAGTTTTAGTTTGGGATGATGAAAAAGTTCTGGAAATGAATATAGTGATGATAGTTGCACAACAACGTGAATGTACTGAAATGTAAACCTGAAAGTGGTTAAAATGGTAAATTTTGTTAATATTTGTTTTACCATCATAAAAAACCAATGCCTCATGCAGTACCTGGCCATTGAAGATACCCAGGGGGGGGGAAAGAGCTAAAAGGAGCTATTAAGATGCTACTGTTACTTGAGTTCAGAGGTGTGATTTTAAACTAAAAGTAGTCAAGGAAGGCTTTGCCAAAGAGGTGAGATTTGAAACGAAGTTCACAGGACAAGGAGATCAGGCGAGGAAGGAGGCAAACCCAGGCAGGAGGAAATGTGTAAGAAAATAGTGAAGCTGTGTGTGTCATGATGGAGCCCCGGTGATGACGTTGTGTTGTGCTCTGTTTTCTGTTGGAGACTAGAAGTGGGATCAGGTTTCAAGGACCTTGGAGTCCAAGTTGACCTGCTTGCATGCCAGACAGAGCAGCAGCACTGAAGCTGTTTGGGCAGGGAGGTTGGCAGGAGCAGTGTTGGCAGGAAGATTAATCTGGGACATCACATAAAATGGAGTGAGTGCAACACCAGAGGCTAGGGGCAGCCAGGGAACTGTTGCAGGAGTCCTAGACTAGACGAGGATGGTGGCCATGCAGAAGAGTGGACGGGATGGAGGCTGATTTCAAAGGAGACTAATAGATTTAAGATTTGGGGAAGAGGGGAAAGAGGTGGCAAAGAGTTCAATGTCTAGAAGCAGGAGCTGGGTCCCCCATGTTCAGATACCAGTACTGTTGTTTATGACCTTGTGTGACCTTGGGTAAATTACTTAATCTTTCTGTCCTCACTTGCTTCCTCTGTCACATAGGGATGAATGATATAGGCTGTGATGAAGGTGAAATGGATTAATATTTGTAAAGTACTTTAAATAGCATTCAGCACAGAGTATACGCTTGCTATTTTTGTCTATTAAATCTGGGTGGTTGGTATGTTGGGGTCTGTTACATTTTTTTGTGTGGTTGAATTTTTTCAAGCATGACATTGAAATAATGTACTTTCAAAAAAGATATTGCTGAGCTGTGCTTCTTAAACTTTACCATGCATGTGAAACGTTTGGCAGTCTTGTTAAAATGCAGGTTCTGGTCCAGTAGGTAGAGGGGGTGCAAGTGGGGGAGGAGGGTGAGGTTCTGCATTTCTAACAAGCTCCCAGGTGGTCTGGTGCTGCTGGGCCCCTGGCCACCCCTTGGATGGCAAAGTTGTTGAGGGATGGGGGTCCACTGATGTTTCTAGATTGGGGACTATTCTGGTTATCTTTTGCTGCATTAAAAGTCGCCCAAACATAGTGGCTTACAACAAGGACAATTATTTATTATCATTGTTGTTGTTATGATTACTATTATCTCTTGCAGTTCAGCTTTGCAGTTCTTGCTCAGGATCTGTCGTGCGCTGGTCGTCAGAAGTAGCTGGGGCTAGGCTCATCTGGAAGGCTTTCTTGCTCTCATGTCTGGTAGTTGATGCTGGCTGTCTGCTGGGACCTCAGCTGGGGCTGGCAGCTAGGACAACTACCTGTGGCATGTCCATGTGGCAAGGGGCTCTTCACAGCCCAGCAGCTGGGACTCAGGAGAGAGAGCCAGGCAGAAGCTATGTCACGTTTTCTAGCCTCCTAAGTCTCAGAGCATCACTTCTGCCACCTTCCATGTGTTAGAAGCATGCCACGAAGGCCAGCCCGTACACAAGGGGAGGGCACGTAGACTCCATGTCTTGAAGGAAGAAGCATCAAAGAATTTTCAGAGATGTCTTAAAACCACCACAGGGGCTTGCTTAAGGAAGCTCCGACAGGAACAGAAAGCTGGGGGTGAGTCTACCAGGGAAAGTTGACATGGTTGTATTTAAATTTGTGGGTTTGAGGTGTCATAGGGGACCCAGTGGGGCTCTTCTCCAACAGGCTGGTTGGTGTGTGACTATCTGAGTATCTACCTCCACCACTAGATTATACGCTTTGTGAAAGCAGGGACTTGGTCTTTTTTCCTGCAATAGTCCTAGTGTTTAGCACAGTGCTTGGCACACAGAAGGGACCCAGTAAATATTTGTTGGATGAATGAATGGGAAAGGAGTTCGGACCGAGGCTCTTTGGTCTAAAGAGGAAAGGCTACTAGAATTCTGGGAACCTCCCCCAGAACTGGCTTCTTTGGCACTTGTCCCAGGGAGAGGGACTCCTGTGTTTTCTCAGAGGCCGCGTGGCCCTGGGGGTCTGGCTTGTCTTGCAGCTCTGGGCCTTTGCAGGACCAATGGGCTGCAGGAGGCCCAGATTTACTGGGAAACCTCCCTCTTGACTTCCACTAAATGGAAACTGAAACTGGAATTTCGGGAGAAGATGAAAAGCAACAACAGGGCTGTCATGATTGTAATGATCTCATTTCTAAGCAGCCCTCTCCATTTCCTGTTTCCAGCCCTAACAGGGCAGAAGCGACCAGCTCTCTCAGGGGAAGGTTTTCTCTGGGGGATTCTAGCGGTATCAGGAAACAGTGAGGACTCTGCTGAGACAGAAGCCCTTGTCTTCTAGCCACTCTGGTGGGTCTGATCGTGCCCTCCGAGGGGGCGTGAGGCACCTGGGGCTCTGGAAGAGGCTCCGATTCCATGTCTGGACTTCAGCACCTCCCACTCTTACCCAGCTCCCTATGCCCAAATTTCTGGGGGCTCCGTGTGAAGTCAGTGCAAAGGAATTGGGGTGGGAGGCCGCGGGGAGTCTAGCTGCGGTTTCCAGGCTGAATGGGTAGCCGTATTTCACTTCGGAACACCCAGTAAGTCTGGCGGGAAGGCACCGGAAAGGCTGGCTATGTGAGGCCTCTGTCTTTATGTCCAGTGACAGAACACAATCTCCCGAGGAGGTGACCCCAGACCCAATTCCTGTCCTGGCCACAAAACTGTGAAACAAACAGAGGGACATGTGGGGAATTAGGGGTTCAGAGAGAATGGTGACCAGAAGGCAACTGAACAGCTGCAGGATTATAAACTGCAAGGCCCCCTGATCTGACAGTTCTTCCCACAGACGGTGCACGCACACACAGACAGACACACACTACACACGTGTGCACACACACACGCCTCCCAGAAGGGACTCCCTGAAGATGGGACGTTTCAGCCGACATCTGAAAGGTGATCAGGGCGGCCCTGCCAAGAGTTTTCCAGGCATGAGGGACAGTGATGACAGAGGCGGGGCGGCTCCACAGCTGGGAGTCTGGGCCAAAGGGGACAGCCTGTGGCTCCCTCCACACCCACGCTTTCTCAGCTCTAGAACTGTGAGCCTTCTCTCGTCTGAAACACCCGCCCCCTCTGTCCTAAACCTTGCAGCGTCTTTCTCATTCACGATTATCTCCTAAATATCATTCCCAAAGGGTAGCGAGTATCAGCCTTGGTCCACACACTCATGCAAGAAATATTGCTTTATTTTCTTTGTATCAGATTGTATCTTACTCCAACTCCAGTGCTGCTGGTCTGGCAGGCAGTTCAAATTCAGTCATTCTTGGGGCTCCCTGGACCTGGGGTTGTGCAAAGGTGCCATGCTCATCTTGGGGAAGGTCCATCGTCACTGGTCCTCAGTAATTTGTCTTAGAGTGCCCATTGTCCTGGCCCTTGCAGCCCCTTCAGGGCTGAAGTCTGTGTGGCTTCTGGGCCGTGCCTGGGGACAGGAGCTTTGGCAGAGGCTGGGAGTCCCTGGACTCTGTGTCCAGCATCCCTACCTACAGCACAGCACTGTACTCTCCCATCCCACACACCCCACGTGGGCCTCTCCCCTCTCCCCGCTACTGCTCCTGGGAGAAGGTGCACCCAGCCCCGAGGATGCTTAGCTTAATTTCTCTAGTGAATTTGGGCTTTGGTTTTTTTTGTTGTTGTTTGTTTTGTTTTCTGAGTTAGAATCTCACTCAGTTGCCCTGGGTTAAGTGCAAGCTCAAACTGCTGGGCTCAATTGATCCTCCTGCCTTAGCCTCCCGAGTAGCTGGGACTACAGGCATGCGCCACCACGCCTGGCTGATTTTTCTATTTTTATTAGAGACGGAGTCTTGCTCTTGCTAAGGCTGGTCTCAACCTCCTGATCTCAAGCGATCCTCCCACCTCGGCCTCCCAGAGTGCTCGGATTACAGACGTGAGCCACCGTGCCTGGCCAGTGGCTTTGTTTTTTTAATACTCTCATCTGAGACTCAGAATTTTGGCTTTTGCAAAAGACCTGAAGGCCCACTGAACAAAAGCAGCTTCTGCCCAGACAAAGGAGAACAAAACCCACCCACCTGCCAGAAATGGAAAGGAAGGAGGACTAGAGGAAGTGCCCACACAGATGTT